>CALSCQ010001382.1:0-23775 GCA_943704525.1 Pigoraptor vietnamica | reverse complement strand
CTTGTGTCACTGTGCGGCGTGTGCGCGTGTGTGTGTGTGTGTGTGTGTGTGTGTGTGTGTGCTTGCACGAGAGAGAGAGAGAGAGAGAGAGAGAGAGAGAGAGAGAGAGAGAGAGAGAGAGAGAGAGAGAAGGATGCGACTCACACAGCGCGTTGTAGCACAGGCGGAGGAGATCGTGAACGCGGAGATCGAGGTCCGTCTTCCCGGAGAAGTCCAGCCACGCGCTAAAGATGGCCTTGGACGAGGCCGTCTCCCCATCCTTGCAAAACGCCTTCATCCCCTTGTTGCCCTCGATCACCTTGTCCGCAATCTTATAGTCCATCGCATCGGCTGTGAGCTGGCCGAAGTCCGCCGCCACATCCCCGCCGTCCGGAATGTCCTTGTAGAACCGACGGCTCGACGGCATGTTCGCGAACGTGTTCGAGGGGTTCGCCTTCCACGAATATTTCGTCTTGTCCGTGTTGCACAGCTTGCGAAATTCGCCTGCGGTCAGCATGGCGTCAGCACTCAAACTTCTGCCTCGACAGTTCTCCTCTTGAAGCGTGCGTGTTTGCGCGCGATTGAATGCGTGCGTGCGTGCGTGCGTACAGAACAGGCTAAGTGCCTGTTGTCGAATAGCACACGAGAAACCCAAGCCCTGCGCTCACCGCCGTCCAGCCGACCGACAAACGTATTCGCGGACGCAAGCACGAGCGGATCGGTGACGGGCTTGAGATAGCCCACGTCAAGGGGCAACACGCTGCTGCCCTTCATCAGGCGCACCGTCATGATCTCCGTAATGTCCGTACCAAACTGCAACAGGCCATTCGAAGCACACTGCTGAGTACAAGAGTCACCGAAACAACGCTCACGAAAGCGAACACACGAGTGTTAGCAAACAGCAAGCTTTGCGCGTCTCGGTCACTTCAAGGTACGCAGCGTAAACCGCACCCATTCGCCACTGTCGTCGTCCTGCGGCACGCAGTACACAATCTTGTTGGTGCTCATGCGGTGCGGCTTCGTGCGGCTCAGTTTTGTCCCCGCGATCCCCATGTTGTCGAGCGCGCCCTGCCACACGCACGTGAGCGTGTCCGAATCGACGATGGGATTGTCGAGGTTGAACGTCACGTAAGGGAACCGCATGCCTGCGCGCGGTGCGGTGCATTAGTGAGCGCTCTCGGCGTCAATGGTCACTTCTGGCACCGCTTGCACAGACGCCCTGCATCACGTGCAACACACCGGTGGCATCGTCCACAAAGTCGAGGTCGCCGTTGTCGGCGCGTGCACCCGCGCACAGGGCAAGCGCAAAAGTGAGCGCCACCGCAAGCGAGAGGGTCCTCGACTGCGGCTGCACGCAGGCACCGGCCATTCCCGCAAAATGATACTGGGCCAGTACCCGTCACACAGGCGACGACAGCGCTCTTGCGTCCCGTGGGAAAATGGACGCCGGCTAAATGCCTGTTTGAAGGCGGTGTGTGTGGACACAGATTCACGTGATATCACGTGGCAATGAACACGTGCCCTCACGTGGCCAATTCCGTCAATTATCTCCTAAGTAGGTATGCCTTTTCCAATATATCTTTAATAGGACTTTTCAGATATTGATATACTAATAAGGGCATTGGTCTCCATAGAATTACGTCATGGTTCACGCGGTCACCCCCGAGAGATTTATTACGCATTATTTAAGTATCAATTTTGTACCATGGAATTTCTCGGTCGTATGATCATACCCGATCGTCCGCCCACCAGGTCACTCCATAACGCGTAAGGTGGGGGTTTCGGTGTTATTTTTGGTGGGTATTACGAAAGGTCGCGGGGCCTTTGTGCAGGGTGGGGGCTTCGCTGGTCACCACGAACCCCAGTGACGCGTGCCAAGAACGCATGACAGTGTCTGTCTCTCGCCCACTCACGCACACACGGCACACACACACACACACACACACACACACACACACACACACACACACACACACACACACACACACATAACGTAAGCTCGGTGTGCGCTTACAGGCGCGTCGGACTATATAAGGCCTTCTCGGCGGTGATGGGAGTGGGACACTCTGCGGCAAACGGCGTAGCGAACGAACCACTGACCAAGCCGGCACCACGTGCTGCGTGGCCCATCGACTCCAATTCCCGACCAGTGCAACGCGCCGCGAGAATGGACGGGGCGCCTGCGTCGGGCGAGCGCCGCCCAAGCGAGTACGTCATTGAACTTGCGGACGTCAGTGGCGGCCACGAGCACGCTGCGCAGGTGCACGTCGATGTCCCCGCGGAAACAGCTGCGACGCACGTGGACGAAAAGCATGACGGCGCGAACGGCGGGAACGGCGTTGGGGCTGAGAAGGAGAAGGGCGGCGATAAGGATGCGACTGACGGAGAGAGCGATGGCAAGAAGAGCAAAAAGAGCAAAAAGGGGAAGAAAGGGAAGAAGGACAAGGAGCCACCCAAGGCGCAGGTGCCCTTCGGCGAGCTTCTCTTCCGGTTTGCAACGCCAGGTGGGCTGCATGTGTGTGCGTGTGTGTGGTGTGTGCGTGTGTGTGTGTGTGGTGTGTGTGTGTGTGTGTGTGTGTGTGTGTGTGGCGTGTGTTGCGCACGAGTTACTAACGTGTCGGTGTTGATTCTGTGTGCAGCGGACAAGCTCCTTATGCTCGTCGGCTCGATTGGCGCCGTGGGTGCGGGTGCTTCCATGCCCCTCATGACGATTATTTGGGGCGAAATCATCGACGTTTTCACCGGTGCGTGTTGAGATGGTGTATTGGGCGTGTGTGCACATGTGTATGTGTTAATATGCGCTGTATGTGTGTGTTAATACTGCGCGCGCGTGTGTGTGTGCACGCGCGTTTGATTAGCCGTTCCTGTCAACCAGCACTCACTGCGGCACTCGTGCGCTTGCAGACTTTGACCAGGGCGTTACGACGCCCGACCAGTTCATGCACGACCTGCGCAAGTACACGTACTATTTCCTCGGTCTTGCGGCGATTGCCTTCATGTGCGGCTATCTCCAGTTCTCCATGTGGATGATGAGCAGCGAGCGGCAGAACCGCCGCATTCGCACAGAGTACGTGCGCTGCATCCTGCGCCAGGACATTGGGTGGTTCGACGGGCAGAAGAGCGGCGACCTCACGACGCGCATATCGAGGTGCGTGCGTGTTTTTAATTTGCATGACTTACATGTGCGGGTGCCCCAGCGAGTGTACGTGTGCGAGTGCTGCGTTGTGCTGAGTCGCTGCGTCGGCGGTGCGAAGAGAGGCGTTGTTCTGAATGCGCCTCCGTGTGAAAGGAAGCAGTCCCCTAACCCCAACCATCAACGCGCATCAAACGCGCCTTTGCCGCGCAGCGACACGATGCTCATCCAGGATGCGATGGGAGAGAAAGTCGGCACAGTAATACAGCACACGACGACCTTTTTGGCCGGTGCGTTGTTGGACCATCGCTGACCATTGCCTTCTCGTTTTCCCAACCGCCCAATTCACGCATGCACGCTCACGCACGCACGCGCACGCACGCGCAGGCTTCGTCATTGGGTTTGTTCGCGGGTGGCGCCTGACGCTCGTCCTCGTGTCCGTTACGCCGGTGCTCGCGATCTGCGCCGGGTTCTTTGGCAAGGTGCTCATCTCGCTCACGACCAAGGGACAAGAGGCCTATGCGCAGGCCGGCGCCCGCGCGGAAGAGGCCATCTCTTCGATGCGCACTATTGCCGCGTTCTCGGCGGAGGACAAGGTGTGCGCGCGGTACGCGGAGTCGCTCAAGATTGCGCACGCGAGCGGCGTGAAGAAGGGCCACGTGTCCGGCGCCGGCATCGGCGCGACGTTCTTTGTGATGTTCTGCACGTACGCCCTCGCGTTCTGGTACGGCTCGACGCTCATTCTGCACAAGGACATGACGTCGGGCGAGGTGCTCAACGTGTTCTTTGCGGTGCTGATCGGCGCCTTCTCGCTCGGCCACACGGGCCCGCCCATCACCGCCATTGCCGAGGGGCGCGGCGCGGCGCACATTGTCTTTGGCACCATCAGCCGCGTGCCACCGGTCGACAGCGCTTCGGACGCCGGCGAGAAGCCCGCGGAATGCGCCGGCCGCATCGAGCTCAACGACGTCTTCTTCAGCTATCCGTCGCGCCCTGACGTGGAGATCCTGCGCGGCATGTCGCTCTCCGTGGAGCCCGGCAAGACGTACGCGCTCGTGGGTGCCTCGGGCTGCGGCAAGAGTACGGTCGTGCAACTGGTCGAGCGCTTCTACGACCCGCTCGGCGGCGGCGTGCTCTTGGACGGCCGCGACCTCCGCTCGCTGAACGTGCGGTGGCTGCGCGACCGCATTGGAATGGTCGGCCAGGAGCCCGTGCTGTTTGCGACGACGATTGCGGAGAACATCCGCTACGGCCGCGAGGACGCGACGATGGACGAGATTATCGCGGCGGCGAAGATGTCCAACATCCACGATTTTATCGAGACGCTCCCGCTCAAGTACGAGACAGACGTCGGCGAGAAGGGCGCGAAGCTGTCCGGCGGCCAGAAGCAGCGCGTTGCTATTGCGCGCGCCCTGCTTAAGAGCCCCAAGATTCTCCTTCTCGACGAGGCGACGAGCGCGCTCGACAACGAGAGCGAGAAGGTGGTTCAGGACGCGCTGGACGTGGCGGCGCAGGGGCGGACGACGATTGTGATTGCGCACCGCCTGACCACCGTCAAGAACGCCGACTGCATCGCTGTTGTGCAGAAGGGCCAGATTGTGGAGAAGGGGAGGCACGACGAGCTCATGGCGCTCGAGAACGGCGTGTACCGGCAGCTGGTCGAGGCGCAGCTCAACGCCAAGCCGGAGGAGAACGCGCGGAAGCACGCGCCTGCCACGCGCGGGCAGTCGTTCTTCAAGGAGAAGGGCGACTCGCGCATCAGCATCACCCTGCGGCCCGAGGAGGCGGCGGCGGACGGCGGCGAGAGCTCGGCTGCGGGCAGCGGCGCCAAGAAGAAGAAGGGCAAGAAGAAGGACAGTCCGGACAAGCCTGCGGGGGAGGAGGACCCCGCGGACAAGTACGAGGTGACGATGGGCCGCATCTTTCGCGAGATGCGCGGCGACTACCTCAAGCTCGCGCTCGGCTCGGTCGCCGCGGCGGGGAACGGCGTCATCATGCCCCTGTTCGCCATCTTCTTCGCCAAAATTGTCGACGTGTTCACGGAGACGGGCGACGACCTCCGCAACGACGCGCGCTTCTGGTCGGGCATGTTTGTCGTGCTCGCGGTGGCGACGGCGCTGTGCAACTACCTCCAGATCAGCCTCTTTACGCTCGCGGGCGAGAACCTCACGATGCGATTGCGCGAGCGCAGCTTCCGCTCCATTCTGCGCCAGGACATTGCGTTCTTCGACGACAAGCGTCACGGCACTGGCGCGCTGACGACGCGGCTGGCGGCGGACGCCTCGCTCGTGCAGGGCATGATCGGCTCACGGCTCGCGAGTCTGATTCAAATTCTCGGCAACGCCATCGCCGGCATCACGATCGCGTTTGTGTCCGGTTGGAAGCTGACGCTCGTCATCTGCGCGTGCGTGCCGTTCGTGGCCGTCGCGGGGATGCTGCAGCTCAAGGCGCTGCAGGGATACTCTGCGAAGGGCAAGGCGTCGTACGAGAGCTCGGGGCAGGTCGCGTGCGAGGCCATCGAGTGCATACGCACGGTGCAATCGCTGGGGCTCGAGAAGCGGACGGTCGAGAAGTACGCCAACTACATTGAGCACCCGTTCAAGCTGGGCATCCGCCGCGCGCACGTGGCGGGCTTCGGGTTCGGCGTCTCGCAGGCCGTCATGTTCCTCACGTGGGCCGTGTCGTTCTACTACGGCGGCACGCTCGTCAAGAGCGGCGAGTACACGTTCCTCGAGATGATGACGGTCTTCAGCTCGATCATCTTCACCGCCATGACCGTCGGGCAGGTGAGCTCGATGGCGCCGGACTACGCCAAGGCGAAGGTCGCCGCCGCGCACGTGTTCTGGCTTATGGACCACCCGTCCAAGATCGACCCTACTGGCGCCGACGGCGAGCGGCCGGAGGGGTGCGAGGGGAGCGTCGGCTTCGAGGACGTGCGCTTTTCGTACCCGACGCGCAAGAACATTCCGATTCTCCAGGGCTTCAGCCTCGCGGTGCAACCGGGCAAGACGGTCGCCATCACGGGCCACAGTGGGTGCGGCAAGAGCACGGCGGTGCAGCTCGTCGAGCGCTTCTACGACCCCGCGGACGGCAAGGTGACTGTCGACGGCCACGACGTGCGCTCGCTGAACGTGCGGTGGTCGAGGAGCCAGATGGGGATGGTCGGGCAGGAGCCCGTGCTGTTTGCGACGACGATTGCGGAGAACATCCGCTTCGGTCGGGACGACGCGACGATGGACGATATCATTGCCGCGGCGAAGAAGGCCAACATTCACAACTTTATTGAGACGCTCCCGCTCAAGTACGAGACGGACGTCGGCGAGAAGGGCACGCAGCTCTCGGGCGGGCAGAAGCAGCGGGTTGCGATTGCGCGCGCGCTCGTCCGCGACCCGAAGATTCTCCTTCTGGACGAGGCGACGAGCGCCCTGGATGCCGAGAGCGAGAAGGTGGTGCAGGAGGCGCTGGACGTGGCGTCGCAGGGGCGGACGACGATTGTGATTGCGCACCGCCTGAGCACCGTCAAGAACGCCGACTGCATTGCGGTGGTGGAGGCGGGCGAGGTTGTCGAGCTCGGCACGCACGACGAGTTGATGGCCTTCCGCGGGCGCTACTTTGACCTCGTGAACACGTCCCTCGCACAACCGCATCATTAGACGTTCACCGTGAGTGTGAGCGTTTGGCTGAGATGGGCTCTTTATTTTGCCGCTAATAATGAAACGGGGCTGGTACTCGGACTTTTCTCCCTCTTTGTTTCCTATTTTAAAGTGCACCGTGAGACAATTCGGGGGGTTGTGTTGCGTGTTGACTGTGCCTCAATGGCAAGACGGAGCGTTTGCCTTCGCAAGTGAGTGAGACTGTGCACTGAAAATGCTCCGGCAGAGGTATGCTCCGTAGAATACCCCGGCGGTGCCCCTAGCAACCCGCACGGTGCACTGTCATGCTCTTCTCCCCTTAAAGGTGCCGAAATCTTCGCGGGTGTCCTGCTGCGATTTTCTGAAAAGGCTATTTCAGACAGCCGTTTTTCAGTCGAAACCCTCCGCGAAAGGTGCCGGGCGATCCTCCTCCAATCGCACCCGGATCGCACCCGGACAGCCATTTTCCTAATCGGGTGAGCGGACACTGTCGGCGATTATTTGCCCGATGCAAACGGTCGTTCGTCGCCAAAGGTTTGCTCCGGTTCGTCGCACTCCGCTTGCGAGTCACAATGTGCCCGCTCACTCCAAAGTCACACACACTCACGCACTCACACGCACTCACACGCACTCACACGCACTCACACGCACTCTCACACTCACCCATCCCTGCCGAATAAGCCCGCAGCCGCACGCGCCGTTTCGGTTGGCTGAATCACACCGCGCCGGGCGGGCCGGGCCGTGAATCCGATCCGCCCGACGACCGGCAACACGCCGCGCCCATCTTTTTTTTACACACACACACACGTACACACACACAAAGCGGCCTCATCTCCTATCAGCGAACCGAGCTCAGCGAACTCAAGCAGAGAATTCAACTTCGGCGATTCGTGCCAGCCGATCAACAGCCGACGTCAGGCACCTGGGCAAATCTGACTCTCGAAGCGGCTCGCGGCGGCCGCTATTGAACGGCCCATTTCAAGATGGCCGACGCCGAGAACAGCTCGCAGCAGCACGTCCCGTGGATCGACGGCGGCAGCAAGAAGAAACAGTCCTGGTGGGAGCGCGTCAAGTCGGGACTCTTCGGCGTGCTGTTTGTGATGGGCAAGGATGCCCGCCACGGCACGTTCGTCATTGTCTTTGCCACGGTCGTCGAACTCCTCCAGCTACTCGAATTCCCCTTCTCCATCACGGTGCGTGGCAGCTGCATGGCCCCGGTACCTGTCAGTCTTCCCATGGGGCGTCGTTCTCTGACCCCTTTGATTGTTCCGCGTGCAGCACGACCTGCCGTGGTCCTACGGCTCCATGCGCTGGTTTGCCGCGCTCTGCAACTACGCCAACATCGAGTACTTTGTCCGCGGACAAGTCGTCGTCTTCTACATTGCCCTCGGCATAGTTGTCGGCATTGTCGCCCTCGTGCTCTTCGTCAGCTACCTCTTCTCGCGGGGGCGCCTTCGTTTCCTATGGGTGAGTGCTGGATCTCTGCGCCCATGCGCCCGCCGTTTACTCCGAACACCCACGCTGACACTGCTTTCCTTCCCGTCTCAGGCGCTCAAGCTTCTTCGCCTCGTCGGCGGGCTCGTGACCACCGTGTGCTTCATCCCCATTATCGCCATGCTCGCGTCTCGCATCGGCTGCGAGGACTCGCCGTGCTGGTCCAGCGGCGACGCCGTGGCTCTCGTGCAGAAGGTGCTCGCCCTCACGTTCGGCTTTGTCTTTATGGGCTTTGCTTCGATTGTCGTCGCGAGCTTCTACGAGCAGGACCCGACCAAGAAGGACGCGCTCTCGCGTGCGCATGCGCGCGTCGATCTCCTCTTCCTCCTTGTCAAGGTGCGCCCCTTTGTGTTCTCTCTGCTTTGCATCGGAGTGTAACAGAGTAACTGACTCAATCTCCTGCCTCTGCAGGCCGCGCTCACGATCATCTACAATGTGACGAACGAGGACGTCAACCCGTGGGTCCTTATCGCCTCGGTCAATGTTGCCGGCCTGGCAATGGCCGTGGCCTTTACGATGTTTTTGCCGTACCACAATTACCGCCTCACCGTGCTGCACGCGTGCGTCGCGTGGGTGTTCGAGTGGGCCGCCCTCTGCCTCCTGTTCGCGGGCCTCTTCGGCGACCACCACTCTGCAGACGTCTTCTACATGTTCTTCATCACCGTCCCCGGCGTCGTCGTCCTCTGCGTCGTCGCGTGCCGCATGCGCCGCAACTCGATCACGGCCAGGTCGATGAACCAGATCCGCTATGTCCCCGAGGTCGAGCTCAAGGTGCGTATTGTGCAGAGCGTGTGTGCGCGGATGCCGGTGTGTACACGGATGTGTGTGCGTGTTTGCGACGTGCGTTTTGTGCGTACGTATTCTGTCTGTGACACGCCTCCGCTTTGCCCGCGCAGGTGCGCTTCTATCTCGAGGACAACGGTCTCCTCATGACGCCCCCCGGCGAGCTTGTTGACGCCGAGGCAGTCAAGGCCAAGGCGGCGTACTCCGCTGTCAACGACATGTTCATTGCGGCGGCCAAGAAGTTTCCTGAGAGCTCGCTTCTTCGGCTGTTCTGGGGCCACTTTTTCCTCATCTACCAGCGCAACAAGGGCATGGCGACGGCGCAGTTCGACAAGGCAAACTCGGCAAAGGCGCCCCTCGACATCCAGTACGTCGTCTACCGCCGGCGCATGATGATCAGCGACGAGTTCTCGTCGGGCTCGCGTGACGTCATGACGTTTGTCGAGTTTCAGGTGAGTGCGGAATGCGGTGTGTGTGTGTGTGTGTGTGTGTGTGTGTGTGTGTGTAATCGACGTGCACGCAGGCGCTGACTATTTTTGTTTGTTTTTTATTTCAGGCGCACATGGGCGATGCGAAGCGCAGCCAGAGCAAGGCCATTAAAGCGCAGGTGCGCATTCGTGGCGTACTGTGCTCTTGCTTTGATTGGCATGCGCTGTTATCACTGTGTCCGGCTTGTGGCGATGCCCCGCTCACGTGCGCGCGTCTTTTGCGCTTCAGCTGGCCTTCTGGTCCGAGATGATCCAGCGCACGCCGCGCCTCGTCCGCCTGCACCAAATCTCCGCGCGGATCACAAAGGCGGTGACGACGGCGCAGGCCAGCTACGAGAAGCTCATGCGCATAAACCCGGAGAGCCCGCAGCTGCTGAGGGCGTAAGTATCGCACGCACCCACGCACGCACACCCCGTTGCTGCTGGGTGTGCTAATTTCCCTGTCGCATAGGTACGCCGGCTTCCAGCTCAACGTCATGAACAACACGTACTACGGCGAGGAGCTGCTCGACAAGGCCGCCGAGTTTGAGGTGCGCGAGACGGAGGCCTACAGTGGCGAGGACCCGCACTCGGACGACGACGTGACGAAGGCGGCTGTTGCGAAGGGAGGCGCGCAGACAGAGGGCCCCGCGCTGTCCATGGCCATGCTGGATGACAACGCTGCGTCGCTCACCGTCAGCGGCGCCTTCCGCAAGGTGCGTCGTATGGAAGCGCGTTGCTCTGTGACCCTACGATAGGTGTCCATTCCTCGCGTGCGTTGGGGTGTGCCGCCACTCTGTCCTCACCTTTTGCCTTCCGGAAATGCGCAGGAGGGTACGATTCTCGACGTCAACGCGACGGCCTGTCGGCTGCTTGGTTACCGCCGCGCGGACCTTCTCGCGCGCAACGTGACGACCGTCATCCCGGCGCTCTTCCTGCAGACGTCACACACGCTTGCGATGCGCAACTATCTCGAGACGGGCTGCGGGACGTTCATCATGGCCAAGGACGAGCCGCGCCTCCTCCCCTTCCAGCACCGGTGAGCAGAACGCGCCGGCACTGTCCCCAACACTAACGCGACCCTTCTGACGGTCGTGCTTTCCCTGTTCTGCCCTTGCATCTGGCACTGACACTCTTGCACGCTGAGCAGGACGGGCCACATTGTCGTCTGCCATCTCGCCGTGCGCCAGCTGCAGCACAGCACCGCCGAGTCGGGGTTCCTCAGCATCATCAAGCCGCTCAAGACGGACGACCACTACATCCTCCTCGACGCCCAGGGCAACATCTCGTCGTTCACCACGGGATTTGGTGCGCGCTTTAACGCATCCATCGAGGGCATCAAGGACAGCGCGACCAAGCTCACCGCTTTTGTGCCCAAGTGAGTGTCACGCATCTCGTGCGCACGCAACCGCCCCTTGCCCTCTGCAGTGTCGGTCTGCCGCCTTCTGTAGTGGGTGGTGTGCGTGCTGCTCACGTGCGTGCCCCTTCTAACCCAGGTTCGACTTGCAAAAGACGGCTGACAAGTTCACGCAGGACTTTGACTCGGCTGCGCTCGAAGTCCGCGTCAGTGTCGCCTCGATCACGTGGGGCGGCGCGGCCGGTAGCGACGCGGCCAGCAGCAGCTCGAACGCAGCGCCCAACTCGCCCACTCATCGGCCCGCGTGCAAGGTCCTCTTCGTTCGCCTCCGCATCCGCGAAATCGGCGGTGGTGTGGGCGCCGGCGCACCTGGTCTGGCCCGCGATTCGTCGAACATGTCCGCCAGCAACTCGCTCTTCCGTCCTTCGAGCGTCAAGGGTCTGAGCTCCAGCCGCCTCGACCTCCAGCGCCAGCCCTCGCGCGACAACGACGTGCCGTCATACTGGAACACGGGCTTCATCGAGAGCATGAAGAACAGCGTTGTTCGCGACGACAACCTGGGACTGGTCGCCGAGGACGAGCCGCCGCCGCCCCTCGAGGTTGCCGTTGCGCCCGTGTACAGCGAGAAGCGGCCGATGTCGTACGACCGCGTCTCCGCCCCGAGCGGCTACGCGGAGCAGCTTGCACCTCGTGGTGAGTGCGGAGTACTGGCTCACCGTGCATCGCTGAGTGCTGATTGCGGTGGCGTAGCTGCGCCTGTACTCAAACCTTCCACCCCCGTGTGCGTGCCGCAGCGAGCGTTGGCTTTGACGGGGAGGAGCAGACGGCGATTGAGATGGAGCAGATCCCCGAGCAGGCGGACCTGTCGATCCGCGTGGGGTTCAAGGGCAACGACGAGGGCGGGGAGCGCAAGGGGCGCGGGCGGTCGCGGTCGATCACGTCCGGCAGCCAGCGCTCGAGCGAGCACAGCGCACGCAGCGACATTAACAGCATTCGCCGGCGTATCGTGCAGCAGAACATGGAGCTGCGCCCCTCGCGCATGAGCCAGTACATTCTGTGGTCGTTCTTTGCGCTGATGGCGGGCTCGGGCATCATTGCGATCGTCGCGCGCACCGAGACGGGCGGCTCGCTCGACGAGATTTCGCAGACGTACGAAGCGATTGTGCTGAGCTCGAACAGGCGGCAGGACACGTACCGCGTGCTCTTCGAAGGGCGCACTCTCACGGTCGACCACACGGACATCTTTTCAACAGGTGTGTGTTGCGCTACGTGCGGCAATGTGTGTGCGTGTGCGCGCACTTCATTTGGTGTCGGAAATAGCAGCGACTGACCCTGCCCCCCGCCGCCCCTCCCCCGCCGCCCCCTCGCAGTGCAATCGGTGAACGAGACGGACCAGATCATCAAGGACAAGGCTGGCCTCGTCGCGAGCAAGCACACGCAGCTCATGGCGATGAAGATCACGGACAAGGACCCCAGCCAGTACGCCCTCAAGACGCAACGCCTGCTCTCGTGGATGCGCGTGTCGGCGAACGGCAAGCGGGACGCGACGAACATCACGCTCACGGAGGGCGTGCAGCGCTTCACGACGATTGCCATGCAGTTGGCGGCGACGAACTACACGCTCATCACGGACTCGCAGCCGGCGTCGATCGAGTTTCTGCACAACGGCCTCGAGTCGCTGCTTCCCCTCCTCGTCAAGTCGACTGAATACTACCAGGAGAGCATCAGCATCAGTCTGAACAACGCGCGCCACGTGATCACCATCACGACGATCGTGCCCATCGCGTACGCCATTGGCCTCGCGCTCCTCGTGATCGTCCCGCTGCTCGTCTTTGTCGAGATCCAGCGCAACGGGCTCATGCACCTCATGCTGCGCATCCCGCCCGCCGTCGCCTCCGGGCTTCTCGACAGATGCCGCCAGACGTTCGAGGGCATGGCCGACATTGACGACGACCTTGACGACGACAGCGACAGTCTGGACGAGGCCGTCGGCGGCGCGGACCAGTCGTCCCGCGGGAACCGCCACAGCGAGCAGCACCACGAGGCGATGCTGGCCGTGGCGTACTCGCGCAGCGCGCAGACGGTGTCGGTCCTGCGCATGCAGCGCCGTGGATTTCTCCGCATTCTCATCGCCCTCCTGCCTGTCATCATCTACTTCACCGTTCGCTACGCGCGCTTCGAGGACTCTGTGCACACGGTCGTCCCCGCGGCGGCGATGCTCGAGCGCTCGGACCTCCGCCGTTACTACGTCTACCAGATCAACTTTGCCGCGCGCGAGGCCATTGTCGCCGAGACGTACGAGGAGTACCTCGGGCACAGGCAGACGCTGTACGACGCCTGCGACGGCCTGGAGGCGACGAACCGCCAGCTGCTGTACGGTGACGAGACGGTCCTTCCACTACCGAGCTCGCAGTCGCAGGTCACTTTCACGAACGCGTGCGTCGACTCTTCGCCCGCGGGCTGCGATTCCTTCCACGGCGGCATCATGAGCCACGGCCTGTGGGCTGCGCAGCTCGAGTTCATCGTCGTCGCGCGCCGCGTGGTCGACAGCCTCGCCAACGAGACGTTCCCGCTGAATTACGAGCGGCAGGCGGTCTTTGCCGAGTCGGACGACATGGTGGACGTGACCAAGTTTGCGATATGGTACCTTCGCGCGGCGCTCATCTACGTGAGCAACATGTACCAGGACTCGCAGGACGGCCTCATCTCCAACTACATGGCCGTCATGAAGGTCCTGCTCGGCATCTTCCTCACGGCCGTCGCGCTGCTCTTCCTGTTCGTCATTCGGCCATTTGTCGTGCGCCTGAACAATGAGATTGTCCGCGCGCGCATGCTTCTCCTCATCGTCCCAAGCGACGTGCTGCGAGAGATCCCGGGAGCACGCGATATAATTCGCAAGCAGATCGCGTAAGAGACAACAGACTCGGTCCGTGCGTCGGACCACGACATGACACTATGCTGTAATTATCCGCGTGCGTGCGCGCAGCGCTTTGCAATATATAAGACTCCCAAAACTTTCGTGCGACACATTCGGTCGTCTTTAGTCAGCGCCAACGCACAACGTAAAAACAAAACTATTCACAAGTGACAATAGGGCACAGTCGCCCCCCAACCGCCCCGCACGACGGCCCACATAGCACAACAACCCCATCGCGCACGCACAGGTACACTCCGCACGCACAACACCCCACTCTCCGCACATATGAAACAGCGCGCTTAGCGGCAGTCGAACTCCGCACGCATGCCTCAGCGCTTCGCGGCGGCTACGGCGGCGGCGAAGGCGGTGTCTTCTTGAACCTGCTTATCAAGCTCTGCGATGCGCTCAAGAGCGACCAGGCGCGCGGACGCTCGCTTGCTGCGGGCGACAAGTGCACGAATGGCGAGCGTCGAAAAGGAGTGAGTGCAATAAGAGAGAATAGAACACGCGATGTCGTGGTTACATTGCCGCAACTCGAAATCACTACTAAACGGCACACGGACTGCTCGCTGTTCAAGACACACAAAGTTGGTGCAATAATTCCGGCGACTTTCCACGCCCCGTTGCTGCATGCAACCCACGCACCTGTTCTCGGGAAGCGTAAAGTAGAGGACGAGGAAGATGCCGAGGGGGAGGTAGTAGCCAAAGTACCACGGGCCCTCCCACCACTCCCACTTCTCGCGGGGGCCGGGCTGCGCGCGCACACACGCCACGTGAGATGCGCACTCGGCACAATAAAACAAGCGAGGGCGTGACGTGCGAGCACCAAAACGGCCAGCACCATTGCCCAGTCATACCCCCACCGCCCGCCCCTCTTTTCCCACACCTCTTTCGCCCTCCATTCAGCGACGCTAAGGCAGCGCAGAACAACAAACAAGTGACATCAAGAGGGACCCGTCGCTGCCCACCTTCTCCCCAAAGAGGAAACCGTTGGGCGGCTCCCAGCCCGGGGGCGACTTTTTAAGCATTTCGAGGTGGTGCCTCTCCCATTCCGGAATGTGGTGGTCATCGTGGCCGTGGCCGTGGTCCCCATGTCCGTGCTCCGCATGTCCGTGGTCGCCGTGTGCGTGATCGGCGTGGGATCCGGCAGAGTGTGCGCCCGCCGCCGCACGCAGAGGGAGGCGGCGCTGGACGAGCGACCGCCCCAAAGAGAGCGCGCCGCGAAGCGACATGGCTTGGGCGTGCGACGGAACACTGCGATGTGGAATAGTATTGGTCCGATGAGAATCCACGAGAAAGGGGATTCCGCACGAAGACGACCGCAGTGGAGCAAGGCATTTGGCAATGAATGCAACGGCCAATAAAGGTATTCCGTCATCCCGAGAGAGTCACAAAAACAAACGCCGACTGTACAATGCAACGAAAAGCCGAACACATAACAAGCACCAAGCCCACACGCTGCACACACTCACACACGTTCTATAGCCCACAATCACGCACGTTCTATAGCCGAAGCGGGAGCGCTTCAAAACTCACAACAGCAGACGACTTCAATTAAGTGAGGGAAGGACGCGCATGTGGACAATGACAAACAAGCGCACGCAATTGTCACGCACACAAAGTTGAGGGCCACCAGAACAAACGGCACACGAAGCGCAATCATTTCCAACCAAAAGACAAGAGAGATGCAGCCGTCTCCTCGTGTCACGCGCAGTGCCACCCACCGTGCACGCTGCAGGCAATGCTGGCAATATATATATATATATATATATAAAAAGAACGCCGTCGCTAAAAAGTGTGCCCACACATAGCACGCCTCTCAAGTGAGGTGCTCGTAGGGTGTGATGGCGGGGGGGGGGGGGGGGGGGGGGTCTTCTTCGTGGCAATCATGCGTCTTAGCATTCGGGGTGGATGATAGACAAAGAAAAGATGCGAATTGCAACTTAGGGTGGATGTTTCAATTAGGCCTGTAACATCGTCAATACAGTGTACCTAAGACGTGCTGCGTCTCTCTTGCTTCCCCTACTTTGACCCTCGAGCGCACCGTGTGAACATTGTATTGCTGTCGTTCACATAGAAGGCTCGCCCTCTTCTAAAGAGTCGCAAACGAAACCGTGAGATTACAGCGACAACACACCCGCAATCACGTGCACGTGCTCGACCACCTGCACCTCGGCCCCATCGAGCTCAAGCGCGCCAAACGCCTCCAGGATGCAGTCTTCAACCTCGTCCACGCGACCGGGCGCAACGTCCACGCGAACGACGGCAGTGCCCATCTGATATGCGCCCTCAATCAACTTGAACGACAGGCACACGTCTGTAACATGCGGGCTCACGTCAAGCAGGCGCCAGCGGTAGGCTTCCACAACACCCCGCGCAACCTGTTCCGTTTTGTCGACTTCGGTGGGAACTTGCGCCACCGGCACAACGGCGCCCTCCATGCCGAATCGCTTGACCTTGTGAGCGAGGGGCGGAAATTCGTCGCCTGGGTCCTATTCTGACGGTGGACGCTGACCTTCTGTGTGTTGTTCGTCAGGGACATACGTCTGCGTGCTACACCACAAGGAATGGGCATTTGTGCGTATGAGTGACTTTTTTGTGTGTGAATTTGGGAACTGTAACGGTACGGCTGTTACACACACCATATCCGCCGTGGCCCATTCGATCGTTCATTTTATTGCTTAAAATGCCTAGCGCTCATTCGCACAATCGACGCTCGCACTCTCCGTCTGCGCCACTGCACTCTCGGTCGCTTCCATAGCACTCTCTGTCTGTGCCACTGCACTTTCCGTCGCTTCCATGGCACTCGCACTGAGTTAGGGGTCGTTTTAGCCGTGGGTAACAGGAGTAATAAATGCAAGCGCCATTCGCACACACAGTACCTGCCAACGTCCGTATGCGACGACACGGAACCGTCCGGTGCCAGTTCCGTCCAGGGCACACCCATGCGTTTGGCGACGAGGCGACCCGCGCGCTCGTATCCGTTCACGGCGTCCACGCTCTTGAGAGCTCTCAGCTCCTGCGAGAGTGCGTCCTTCGCCTTGGGCGGCGTGCGATACGTCCTATGGAACGACTCGGCGTCGGCCTGCGACATTGGTCCGGCAAACGCGCGCAGACGAAGCGGCGAGTTGCGCGGGCTGCGAATTTCGTCCACGGCGGAGCGCATGCCCCCCATCCGTGGCGTTGACGGCGATTGGTCGTCGGGGCCTGGGGGTGTGTAGAGAGACGAAGGCGGCGTCGATGGGGTGGCCACAGCAGCGGGCTGCTGGCGGACAGGCGACCCGAAGAGATTTCTTGCCACGGACGGGGATGAAGATGCTGCGCCGTCGCTCGTGCGCCGCTGCTGTCCGGGCGATGTGGGGACGGGAGAGGAGAGGGACGCGCGGCGGATGACCTCCAGGTCACGCGGCGAGTGAACGACGGTCCCGATCTGTGCCGAAACAATGTCGTCGGAGCGCATCAGGGGGACAAAGCACGTGTCTGTGGGAAAGAGAACGGGGGGAAACTGTCGGCAAAGTGCAAAATATTGGGAGCCACGCATATGTTACTCGACACACGCGCACGCACGCACACACACACACACACACACACACACACACACACACACACACACACACACACACACACACACACACACACACCGCACACGCACACACAACGCACACACACGCACACGCACACGCACTCACTCTCAAGGATCGCTTTGATCTCGTCCGCAACGGCCGCCTCTGCCTCTGTCGTGGCCCACTCTCTTTTCCGGGTAGCCAGCGACAGCGCCGTCTGACCCTCCGCATTCGACGCGTCCAGCTTCACGAACCGGCACTCCGCGAGGATGCGCACGACGCCGACCGAACCCGAGGCAACCGCCACGTGCAGCGGCGTGTCGCCGTTCTTGGTCACCGCGTTTACGACCGCCTCCGCCGTTTCTGCCCACGAGGGAATGTCGTCGGGAGTGCAGAGAAGTCCCGTAGCGTCGTTCACAAACAGCGTGCGGCCCGTGTCCGGACACACCGTCTTGCGGATGTGCGGCAAGAAGCTCGTCTCGGTGCCCGCGGGATAGTACGGCCCCTGCAGGCTGTCCGTGTAGTCGACCCAGAAACCCTGCGACTCGAGGCGCTCGATCACGGCCGCACACCCGGCCGGAAAGTCGCAGTCGCCGGACATGTGCAGCACGGTCGCGCGCGTGTTGGGGTGGACGGGCATCGGAAAATCGGCGCTCATGATGTACCGCGGGTTCGACGCCAGCAGCTGGCGCAACTTGGCCTCGTCCTTCTGTTTCAGCGCGAGCAGGAGATCTACGAGCTGGTCGGGACGGGGGTTCGAGAGCCTGCGCGGAGAGGCCGCGGCGGCCGGTGCGGTGGGGACGGGCGAAAAGGCAGCGGCGCCTTCACCCGACGCAGGGGCCGCAGGTGGCACGGACGACGCTGGCGATGACGATGGTGCAGTTGTTGCCGCACGCGCCTGCTCACGTGCGAGCTGCTGCTGCGCGTGTTCCGCGCGCTGCGTCTCGAGGAATTTCTCGGCCTCATCGCCCGTGCGAAACTTGATAAAGGTCGCACCCGCGAGCTCTTTCGCCTGCGCTTCGACATCCTTGAGGGACTTGCACACCGTGAGCGTGCGCCCACGCGGAGGCATGGGGCTGCGCACCGCAAAGAAGCATTCTTCTCGCTTGGACGGCGTGGCCGTTGACTGCACGGCCTCCACCTTCACGGGCGCGGGCGGTGGAGTCGACGTGACGGTCGGAGAAGGCGAGTCGTCGGCGGCAATTCCTAGCAATTGCATGAGGCTGGCTTCGTGCGTTCGCCGTGTGGACTTGGACACGGTAATCCGCGGTTTTCCGCGCGCTAAAAGCTCGCGCCTCAGCTCGACGTCGCTCAGCGCGCGGACCCACGCGGCATCGCGCACGGGCTCCTCAGCCGCCGAGGCATTTGCCGCGCTGTCGTTTGCGGGCATGGATCCATTGTCCGTGTCGCTCGTGTTCAAATTAGCGAAGCGGTTGACGAGTGTGTCGTCCATCTCGGCTGGAGCACGGGCAGGTGTTACAACGCCCGCTTGAGCAGCTTCGGCCGCAGAGAGACCTTGCGCAGACGACATGGCATCCGCGGGCTCGTGCTGGCCGTGCGTGCGAGTGCCAAGCATGATCGCGGTCTCTGCGAGCGAAAGCGAATGGAGTGTAATCGCTTGGAGATTGAGGCTCACATAACCCTTCACGCGCCGTAAAGCGCGAACAGCACGAGCCGCCCATTGAATGTCAGCAAATGTGACATGTGTAAATTACTTATCTATTTAATAAAGTAATTTGTTTAAGTGAAATTGTCTAAATCTTAAAGGTTGAAATAAATATGTATTAGGCAATACACAATCATACCATTGTCAAATGCGCGCGAAAACGTTATTCTCCCGTACATTAGAGAACTAGTTTTTGGCTCGTCGTAATTGCAAAATTCAAATTTTCGGCCAACCAATGAACGTCGACCAATCACACTGTCCCGTCAGTCACGTATCGCTGCATGCATGTTCTCACGCGCTAAACTTTTTTTTAGTGTGAAAGGCTTCACATATATTCTCACATACATCATCTCTGCCGTCGGCCTCGAAACACTTATACCGGGTCACACATCTTCCACGACGACGGGCGCGTCCTCATCGTTCTCCTCCTCCTGGTCAAAGTCGCACTGAAATTCGTGCGAAAGGTACTCGCCAAACTTCTTCGCGCGCTTATAAAGTGACCGTTCCGTGGTTGCCACATCGATCGACGAGAAGAAACGCTGCCGAAGACAACTGATTAGCAGACATCCATACTAGCGACGAAGTGAAAGAATGGTAACTCACCCGCAACACGACGACAAGGAAATTTTCGCGTGTGAACGTGTCCACAAAAAAGTCGCGCGGGATCTCCTTCATCTGGTAGTGTATCACCTCTGTGCGGGCGAAAGTGCGCTGAGCCAAATTGCAAGCAAACAACCCACCTCCCAATACAACACACACATACGCACGCACGCATACACACACGCTCACACACACACACCGCTGTTGACTCCCATGCATTCTCATGCATAATCGCCAAAAACACGAGAGGGGAAAACTCGCAAACATCCATACGCACGAGTTTATCAATCGGACGTCGCGAACAAGGGTGCAGAGCAGGACCCACCGACGAAATTGAAGTACAGCTGCGGCATTTCTTCAATGGCGCGCTCCGAATAACACAGCAATTTCACGAGGCGCTTCCAGTGCTCAAAGCCGTCGAACGACTGGCCAACGAGGAAGGCGACAAAGGCCACCTGCAGCTCGCCCAGTATGCTCTCGCTCTCTGTGCACCAGCGAGAAGGACGTGAGCGCGATTTTGTGGGCGAAGATTTCGTAAGTAAAGAAGAGAGAGAGAGAGAGAGAGAGAGAGAGAGAGAGAGAGAGAGAGAGAGACGCGATGTCTGGCTCAGTGCGGTTGCTTACCGCCGCCAAAGCGCGTGTCAATGACATGGCGCAGAATTGGCGTGTTGTCCATGGCAACGCTCGTAACGTCTGCCGCAGTTGAGGAGACTGCGTTTGACGGCAAGCGACGGGGTATCTCCGTGTAACTGCGCGTAACCGAGTGTGAACCACAGCGCGTACCCAGCACAAAAAACAAATAGTCGCAAACTCACCGTATGGAGAGAAGTTGGCCGTCGGATTGTGAAAAGAGGGCCTCAAACACTCTTCGCGTCACATAGCGCGTGAAGCTTGCCCACTTCGCCACAGACTCGTCCAAGGGAAACGCGCCCAAGAAGGGCTCAATCTCCTGCAGGTCTGCGCGAGGCAGGTGAGTGTCGCGTCTGTGTTTGTGTGTGTGTGTGTGTGTGTGTGTGTGTGTGTGTGTGTGTGTGTGTGTGTGTGTGTCACGTCTCAACAGAGAATACGCGTGAATGTGGTGGACTGCAATCGACAGCCATTTGCGCACGGCGAATGGGACAACTCACTCGACGGGTGTTCCACAAACGTCGCCGTGAGTTGCCTGTCGGTCTCGACACACTCCGTTTGCTTGTTGTACCTTCGCACGAGTATCTGAGAGAGCGCAGTTAACATTATGAAGAGGATGCACACCCACAACAGCGCAATAGGACGAGACCCACGCACCTCCCTCTCTTCGAACCAGTGGAAAAAGCCGTCACGAACGCCCGACTTATTTTCTCTTTTCGAGACAGTGCTGAATGCGAACACAAACGTCATATTGTGCGACGCGCACACAGGTATCATTTACACTGCCCTAAATTCAGCATGCGCCTGCACACACACACACACACACACACACACACACACACACACACACACACACACACACACACACACACACACACACACACACACACACACACACACACACACACACACACACACACACATACACATACACACACACACACACACGCGCGCGCGCGCACGCACGCACGCACGCACGCACCTGTAGTACAGAAAATGGAACCCCGGCGGTATCATTTTGACGCCCTTGAAGCGCGGTCCTGTGGTCCACGACGTGTAATCAATGCCAAACTCGCTGCCTTCGTCCATGTCCAGCAGAACGAGCTTTCCGCCCGCGTCGAACAGCCGGCGTGCAATGTCGGGGTCCATTTTTTGTGCTCTCCTCTTCCTTTTCTCCCTCTGCCGCAGAATATGAACACTGAGTGTGACGACGACGCCGTTTTGGAGTATTCGGTGAGGCGAACTGTAACAGGTTGTGTTACCCGACTGGTAACTTCAAATTTGACTTTGTCTGAAAATATGTTTCGATTTTTGGGGGATTTTCCAATGGTTTTTATGGATGCTCGCTGTACGGACACGCCTCCCCCACGTGGCTCGTGTTCAAGCCTCGTGTTGACGCCTCGTGTTCCTTTGAGGTTTCAGAAAGAGATGCAGAAAACGTTTACTTGCAACACGAAAAGAGAAAGGCACAGCATGTTGTGTGCGCATGGCTGACAGTTACGAAAGAAGAAAGAAGAGGCACAGCACGCGTGTTGCTGTGTGCGCAGGGGTGACCAGGGGGCACAGCACGCACATTGGAGGGTGGGTGCATTTCTCTCCGCGTGTTGCTGTGTGCACATGGGACAAGAGTGTGCGGCTTAGGATGAGAGACTGTTTTCGCTACTTTTTTTGAATTCAGAGTGCTCTGTGACGAGAGAAAACATTGCACGTCAGGCTGAGGCCGCTCACCGTCCCATTCTCCCTGTGCCAACTGAAGAGTGAGGCTTTCGCTTCGATTCTAATGTCCCTTCCCCCCCTCTTCTCTCCCACGAATAGGAAAAACGCGTCTGTTTTTTTTACTCGTATATGTTCACGCTTTTCGTATTCGTAATAAAGTTCACCGGCACTTTGGCAAAGCAGCGTCTTATTCATTCAACGTTTCGTCTTATCCCCCGTTCCCCGGCACTTGACAAAACAGCCTCCTTATCACTCAACGTTCGTCTTTGACCCCTTCTCGCTTGCGGACGATTCGCTCTCCACGACAGACTTGACGGTCGTCAGAGGGTGCGCTCCAGCCGCAAAACTCTTGAGCGGGCCGACGGACTCTTTGCGCTGCGACGGGGTGCCCGGTGCGGACCCTTCGGCCGATCGCGGCGGTGTCGAAGACGCCGGGGGTGTGTGTGTGTGTGCGACAGACGTAGACGGTTGGGGCGCCGCAAAACTGCCCTGTCGCCGCATCATCGCCCCGACCGACTCGTGTCGCGCCGGCTCGGCTACGTCGCCGCTCTCGTTGGCCTTGCCGATGGCTAGCTGGACGAGTGCCGATCCCCGTCGCTGCACAGGCGGCGGGTGGTCGCCGTGCGACATGGTCGAGTGTTTGCGCTGTGGTGCGTCGTCGTGCACGCCCGCATGCTGCGACATGGTCGACAACCTCCGCTGTGGGCTGTCCTCGCCACGGAATCCCGGGTGAGTCGCCAGGGACGACTTGCGCGAAACGTCGCCCTCCGCCGGTTTCGCGGCCGACGGTGGAGCAAACGACTGGGTCTGCGAAGTCGTCGACGGCTTGCGCTGCGGGGACGGCGAGTGCGATGACGCAAGGCTGCCCTTTTTGTGCGTCGTGGCGTCGCTCAGCGAAGGGCCCGCACGCTGCGGCATCGGGGATGCGTCCGCTGCTTGCGCGCGCTTGGCAAGGGGGGACGCCGAGGCACTCGCGCCCGTAGCCATAGTGGACGCCGGCGGATGCGCAAGGGCCGGGTTAGAGGGCGCCGCCGTCATTTCGACGTCCGTGTTTGTGGACGACCTCCGCGACGACGTCATGGTCTTGATGAGCGAGGTGATCGAGGCACGTGCGCCCCGAGCACGCGCGGCGGCAGCGGCCGTGGCCTCGTCCTGCGCCTTCTTTCTCCCCTCCTCTTCCTCGGCCTCTTTTCGCTTCTGCTCTTCCTCCGCTTCTTTTCGCTTCATCTCTTCCTCTTCCTCTTTGCGCTTGCGGTCGCGCTCCTTGCGTTCGGCCACCGCCGCAGTGATCTTCTCGGCGACGGTCGGGTACTTTTCCATGATGACGTTAAAGTCTTCGCGCGTGAGCACGCACAAGCTGCAGTCCATTTTCGCCTTGCACGTCGCCGTACGCTTGCCCTTCTCGAACAGCGCAATTTCGCCTGCGCATGCGTGGCAAGGGGCGCGTCAGCCGCCAGTGCACACAATGGCACATTGAGCACGGTCACACAACGACTTCACACATTGGGTACAAACAATTCACACCGGTACGGCGACGCGCGTTCCGCACCCGCACGAAGGCGGTGAGAGATACATGGCGGCATGTGAAGGACTGCCTCACGCACCGAAGAAAGCGCCCTCGCGGAGCGTGCAGAATGTCTTGGACTCGTCGCCGGACATGACGTCAACGGCGCCCTTTCGGATAAAGTACATTTCCTGGCCCTCATCACCTTGCCTGCACACGCACATTCAAGCACACAGCGCGTCAGAAGACAGTAACAAGAAGACGATGACATGGCGTCACCCTCGCTCGTACCATCCCCCATTACACACAACCATAATAAGGACCACCGTACCCCCCC
>CALSCQ010001381.1:64084-74263 GCA_943704525.1 Pigoraptor vietnamica | reverse complement strand
CAGGTCGTATCCAGTGCGTGCGTGCGTGTGTGTGTGTGTGTGTGTGTGTGTGTGTGTGTGCGTGCGTGTGTGTGTGTGTGTGTGTGTGTGCGTGCGTGTGTGTGTGTGTGTGTGCGTGCGTGTGTGTGTGTGTGTGTGCGTGCGTGCGTGCGTGCGTGTGTGTGTGCGTGCGTGCGTCGTGCGAGTGTGTACGTGTGATGCGCTATTGTGGACGAACTAGTATTCAGTTCTTTGCGACTGCTGCCTCTCGCACACACAGGACGAGAGCAGTGGCAAATGGCTCGCAGATTTCCAGGGCAAACCGGCGTCGCAGCCCATCTCACTCGAGTCGCTTACGTCGTCGTGGGACGGCGAACAGGGCGCTGCGACACCAGGGCCCCGCACGTCTCCCTTTGCCGCCATATTAATTGCGGGGGGATTGGGTGCCGCTTTTGACCTTCCAACGAACGCATCGCTTGCATTACTTCTCTCTATTCACGTCGGCGAAAAGAGTGAGTTGAGCTTGCCGCGTGCGTGCGCGTGTAAACTGTCGTCCGTGTGGTCGGTGTGCATGCACTATATATGCACGCGCGCCCCCCTCTTGGGCCTGTCGGTTTTTCAGCTTAGCCCCTTTTGAAGTCTCATGCAACGCCTGTCGTGCACATTGCGTTTCGCTTTCAGAGCCTGTGTGTGCCGTGGGCATGGGCGTGTGTGCGCTGTGCTCAAAACCGTCGAAATCGGCGCCGTGGTTGTTCCGAGAATGTGCCCTGACTGGAGTAAGTGTTGTGTGTGTGTGCGAGGGGGTGCGTGCGTGTGCGTGCGTGTGCATGCGTGTGTGTGTGTGTGTGTGCGCGCGCGTGTGTGTGTATGTGTATGTGTATGGTGAGCGTACGCATTGTATGTTTGTGTTTTTGCGTGATTTTTAAATGTGCCACTTGGCGCGCAGCCATCGATCGCTGAGCTTTGTCGATCGCCCTCCTTCCCCGACCTCCCGTTTGTGTTTGAAGACTTTGCGAGAGATAACGACGCCGTGTATTCCGGTGGGGATGCTAGCCGTGCGTCGCCAGCAGTGCGACTTGAACACTCGTGGACATGTGTGCATGTGCGTGTTCGTTTGTGGGGGCATAGTCCCTATTGCTTTCATAATTGTCCCCACTGCGGTGTTCCGTTCTCAATCTTTCGCGGTCTTCGCACTCGCAGCGGGCCGGCTAAATAGTCCCGCTATTGCTTTCATCCCGACTGCTGTTCTCTGAAGCCTTCTCTGTCTTCGCACTCGCAGCGAGCAAGGCGGACGTGGTGCACATCGTCGTTGATCGCGCGCTCATAACGGCACAGAACGACGCATCGGCGCTCATAGCAGTGCAAAACCTCATACTCATGGTCACTGCGAAGGCGGGGAAGCGACCGGCGTAAACAACCGCGCCTAATACAGCGGCTACTTTGGATGTTGTGGACCGTGTCGTTGAGCTTGGCTGTGTGTGCCTATTGATGTAACAATGGGGGCTACACATGTCACAATCTATTTCTGGTAAGATGATGGGGGCATTCGCACATGCACACCGCACACACACACACACACACACACACACACACACACACACACACAGCGTTTATTAGTGGCAACGCTTGTCACATTGAGGGCGAATCACACGCCCACGAAGGCAACTCGCACATAAATGTGGCCATTCCTGCTCTCCCTCTTCCGCACGACACTGCCGAGGTGCGTCTGTTGAGTCTGCTTGTCAAATTCGCTCTTCTCCTCGCACAGCGTCTCCCGAACGCCTGTTCCACGTTTGTCGCATGGTCGTGTAGTTTCGTACACACGGTTACGGCTGCGCATTACACCCCGCATCTTCCTTATGTCTCTCGCGCAATCCGTTTCAATCTCGCTTACATCAACTCTCACGCACACCCACTCCAGGGCTGCCACGTACATTGTCCTCCCCGCCGCCGCTCTCATCGGTGCCATTGGTTACGGCATTGAGACGACCGTTCGCCCCCCGCGCGCCGAGCCTCCGACTGTGCCCGTGTGGCAGCAGCGCGAGGAGCGCCTCTTGCGCGAGCTTGAAGAGGACGCGGCGAAGCGGAGGCAATAGTCTGCGTGCGCTGTACTGAAGTCTGTCGCTCGCGTTTGTGCGTGGATTGAGAATGTCGGCCGATCAGGAGAAGGTTCGTAATGGACGCTATAGAAATTGTATTTGCTGTTTTTCCGCTGTTGTGCTTGTGCTTGTGTGTGGGTGAGAGTGTGGGTGTGATTTTCTATATGTAATCGGCGCGCGCGCGCGCGTGTGTGTGTGTGTGTGTGTGTGTGTGTGTGTGCGTGTGTGCGTGCGTGCGCATGTTATTATCTGTGTGTTTTGGCTTTCTCTCTGACTCGAATCTTCCCTCCAGATCCTGCTTGAGCCCTACGCCTACCTCGCCAAGGTCCCCGGCAAGGAAGTGCGCACACTTCTCATCCGCGCGTTCGATTTGTGGCTCAAAATTCCGAAGGACAAGCTCGCTGTCATAACGGAGATTGTGTCCATGCTGCACCAGGCGAGCCTGCTGTGGGTGTCGCTGTGCGTGGGCGCGTGGGCGCGAGTGTGTGTGCGGCATCGCTTGTGTTCATTCGTACAGCGGCACACTTTCACATCCACGACGCACGCACGCACGGACACTACACACACACACACACACATACAGACGTGCACGCACGCAATGGACATCCCCATGCACACTCTCTCACACAAAAGTCATTCAACGCTCTTACGAGGCTTTGTTGTCATGGTCGTTTGCTGACGCTGCTTTTTTGCCTCAGTATTGACGACATCGAAGACAATTCGAAGCTCCGCCGCGGTGTGCCAGGTGTGTTGTGCGTGTTATCGTGCGTGAATCTTCATGGAACAATTCCTCGCTAGCTACCAACGTCGTGCGCGATGCACATTCATCACACAAAGCAACGCATCTCGCCTCCCTCCCTCCTGTCTCTCCCTTTCGCCCGTTTATTCTGTTCTCTCCATTCCGCACCTCGCCTCCCTCCCTCCTGCTTCTCCCTTTCGCCCGTTTATTCTGTTCTCTCCATTCACGGCGAGCCCTCTACATGCCCAATTCCGCTTGCTTACGTCGCCGCCTCCCTCCACAGTGGCGCACATGGTGTACGGCGTTCCGCAGACAATCAACTGCGCAAACTACGTCTACTTTCTCGCCCTTGAGAAGGTCCTCAGCATGAACAAGGCGGAGGCCATCAAGATATTCACCGGTGCGCGTCGGTTGCGTTCTGTGTTGTGGCGATTGCGCGTGAATTTGACTGTTCGCTTGTACGCGTGCGTGTGCGTGTGCGTGTGTGTGCGTGCTCGCGTGTGTGTGTGTGTGTGTGCGTGTGTGTGTTTTCTTGTGCGTCTGCGTGTTTGCGTGTGTTGTGTTGTGCTGTTTTGTGTTGTGGAATCGGCTCAGTTTATGAGCGATGCCTCACGCGCGTCTTGCGGCTGACTCGCAGAGGAACTGCTCGAGTTGCACCGAGGGCAGGGCATGGACATATATTGGCGCGACGCGAACGTCTGTCCGACGGAGAGCGAGTATCGGGAGATGGTCCAGCGGAGTGAGTGTCTCGCTGTTGATGTCTTTTGTGTGTCTGTGTGTCTGTATGTGTGTTTGTTTGGCTTCCGTCCACGTGCGCACGCTTTTTTGATTCATCGCTGACGCTTCTCTTCCGACAGAAACCGGAGGCCTCTTCCGTCTGGCTGTGAAGCTTATGCAGATCTTCAGCGAGAACAGGAGGTGTGTGTGTGTGTGTGTGTGTGTGTGTGTGTGTGTGTGTGTGTGTGTGTGTGTGTGTGTGTGTGTGTGTGTGTGTGTGTGTGTGTGTGTGTGTGTGTGTGTGTGTGTGTGTGTGCGTGTGCGTGTGCGTGTGCGTGTCGAACTGCACCTGTCATATAGTTTCCTTGCGTGTGCGTGCATCGTTCTCATGCCCACTTCCTCACCGCAGCGATTTCAACCCCGTCCTCGACACGCTCGGCCTCTACTTTCAAATCCGCGACGACTACGCCAACTTGCAGTCCGATGAGGTGCGCTTTTGGTTATAATGTCTCTCGCGTTTGTGTGCTTGCGTCTCGCACACGTTGTCGAATACGCTCGCCTAGCTGTGTTGCGCTCTTCGTTATAATGTCTCTCGCGTTTGTGTCTTGCGTCTCGCACACGTTGTCGCGTCTCGTGCCTGTGCAGGTGTATCATGCTGTCTGTGAATCTGAGTGGGCATTCTGGGTCGCACAAGCAACCTTAGTGCGGTTTTTTTTTTTTTTTTTTTTTTTTTTTTTTTTTTTTTTTTTTTTTTTTTTTTTTTTTTTTTTTTTCGGGGGGGTTCAGTTTATGTTATTTCATGCGTGAGGCAACGCTTGTTGGTGAGAGGTTGTGGAAAGAAGCGCTCACAAGAGCGCGTGCACGCGAACCCATGCGATCGCAGTATACGGAAAACAAGAGTTTCTGCGAGGACCTCACGGAGGGCAAGTTCTCTTTCCCAATCATACATAGCATCAAGGCCGACACGTCCACGCGCGAGCTGCTCAGTATCCGTTTATGCATATCGCCCTCTATTGCTGTGCCCGTGCGTGAGCACTTGGGCTCTCTATGGCGTCGCGTGCATAACTCACGGGTTGTCGAAGGCGTTGGGGGCTATGGTCTGCATAGCATACGTTATGCAGTGCCGAGGCCTCTTCGTCGTCGTCCCATGTGCCTGTACTCCTTGACTGGCCTCTCTCCACAGACATTCTCCGCCAGCGCACCACCGAGGTCGATCTCAAGAAGTACTGCCTCGAGTGCATGCGGCGGACGGGGTCGTTTGATTACACGCGCGCGGAGCTCAAGGTCCTCGAGGCGCGCGCACTCGAGCGGATCGCTGAGCTTGGCGGAAACGATTTGCTCACCACGCTCATCGCTGACCTCCGGAAGGTCTACCAATGAGTGCGTGCGTGGGGCGTGCGCATGGCAATATATGCCGCGCGTATTGCAAATGGATTGAGGTCGACCAGTTTTGTGGCGTTGTGCGCGTACGACGTTTGATTGCAGAATCCGAACTGTCCAGACTTGGGCTCGTTCGCGCCAAAAAATCGGCGCGCGCCAAAACTACAAGACTAATTTAAAGTTAATCTTAGCCACGTGCCCCTTGATATCCCCTTTTTTATGCCGCTCTCCGCGAGAACAGCGCCACATGCGACATGTCACACGCACACGTGCGCCCGTGTGGGCCCAGCCTTAACGCCCTTCCCGCCGAGACAATCGTCTTGCACATTGTCCCATCACCGGACATCGCAGCGCTGAGCAAGGTCAACGGCCGATTCCGCGCGCTCTTGCGGCGAGTGCGCCTCTACCACCTGTGGCCGCTGTACAACCGCATGTACCTCGAGGATGCCGCCTTCCGCGAGGAGGTTAAGCAGTGCTTTCCCGTCGATCGCCTCGTGCTCGAGGGGCGGGAAGACATTGCGGACTTGTCGCCCTTCGCGGGGGTCCATACGGCCGCGTTTTCGACATCGCAAGAGTACTGGTTCGACCCATTCACGGACGTCCCGCCCTTCGACGTGTTCTCGTGCGAAGCGGTAGACTGGTCGGCCCTTGATGGCGTGCACACTGTGGATATTGCGTTGCCGTCCGATTCGCTGACATCGGCCGCTGACTGCATCGGGCACCTCGCCAACGCCTCTGTGCTCCGTTTCTATGCCAAGAACAAGCCGCTCGTCTGGCCCTCCTTTCGCAAGCTTCGCTCTGTATATCTCATGAACGCAGTCACGGACTTGACGTGTCTCGTGGGCGTGCGTGACGTCGAGCTCTTCAAGTGTCGGCTTTTCGGAGGTCGGTGCGCCCATTACGGATCTCACGCCGCTGCGGCACGCACACCGGGTCTCTCTCGATATCATGAACTCATTTGACCTCTCTTCTCTCGAAAACGTACGCGAACTCACTCTCGTCTTCTGCGGGGACGTGACGGGACTGCCGTGCTCGCCCTTTCTGCGCTCGTTCACGTGGCTGCGTTCGTCGCTCAAGTTCGTTCCGCCGGAGCTCAAGCGCCTTCACTTTCTCGACCTATCGATGTCGTCGTTGCTTGTCGACGTCTCGGAGGCGCGTGCGGTGCACACGGTCGTCTTATCAGAGTGTGCGGCTCTGATGGATGTCTCGGCACTCGCGGAAGTCCACACGCTCGACCTCTCTGGTCGACGAAGGGTTGATGCTTCGGTTTTTGCGCGCGTGCTCCGCGTGGAGTCCGTACATGAACCCGGCGGTCTCGATCGCCGCGGGAACGTTCACGAACTCAGTCTCAGGTGGGCGAAGTTTGACGCGACGGACGAGGTGTGCCGAGCGCTCGGATCCGTGCACACGCTCGATCTGTCGAAGACGGCCGTGAAGTGGGACCTCTCTGCGTTTGGCGGCATTCACACGCTCCGTATGCGCTGCGTGCCGCACATCACTGGCATTGCTGCGCTGGTGAACTGCCGCTCGCTGGAGCTGGAGGGCGCGCAGATCGAAGACGTCTCCTCGCTCGGCGGCGCCCGCGTTTTGGATCTGACGGGGTGCAAAGTGGAGGACGTGTCGATGCTCGGTCACGTGCACACGCTCACTCTGTCGGGCTGCCCCGTGAAGGACGTCTCTGCGCTCGGTCACGTGTACACGCTCAAGTTGAGAGGATGCAAACTCATTGAGGACTTCTCGTGCTTGGGCGGCGTCCACGAGCTGGATCTCACCGAAACGAACGTGTCGGACGTGTCTGCGCTTGGCACCGTCCACACGCTTGTGCTCGACGACTGCAGCGGCGTAACAGACGTTTCGTCTCTCACACGAGTGTGCGTTCTCAGCGTCCACGGGTGCCCAATCGTTGACCAGAGTCCGCTGGAGCGCATTCGAAATTTGAATCCATCAAGGCCAGAGTCGATCTGACACTGTTTGTCTCGAGATCTATAAAATCCGCCAGTGGCAAACTGAGCATCTTTTTTTCTTTTTGGGTTTTGGGCCCATGGCGAACGATTACGCGCAGCTCTGTTTTTGTTGTTGTGTTCCCGAGTTGTATCAGCGGGCCCCTTGAGCCGGGACATTTTGAGTTTGCAGTGGGGGGAACATGTAGCAATACACGCTTGCAATGCAGAGACGGAGACGAATGCTAGTCACGCATCGATGTGAAAATGTGCGCTGCTGGCTTCCTCGGTGACAGTGTGCGCACGATGCATTGACGCTCTGCTGGGCGCAGTTGCGTCGGTCCTTTGGCTTCCTCGGTGACAGTGTGCGCACGATGCATTGACGCTCTGCTGGGCGCAGTTGCGTCGGTCCTTGCTCCGCACGTCAAGGGCATCCATTGCCCGAGTGCTCATTTCAGTCATTCGAGCCACACACTCTCAGTTCACAGTGGAGGTATTATTAACAGCCCATAACTCACAGCGAGCCGTACTCGCCCTTCCCACGGAGCGCGCGGTTCCGACGGCGGACTTCCCTGTAATCCAACAGGCCCGTGAGGAGTGCCGCAAACACGCACGTGGCCGCGCTGACGATCATCGTAACAAAGTAGCAGTTGAAGCCGTAGCAGTCGTCAAAGCCGGGGTCCTTGTGGTGGTCGTAGACAGCAGCCAGCATGTACTGGTATCCGAGGGCGCCCACTGCAGAATGCACACAAGGGAGGGAGTGAGCGCGGCTCGAAGCGCATACACAAAACTGCTTTAAAGAGAGACGCCTCACGAGGCTACGAGTAAGATATGGAGAGGGACATCAGCGTGATGGCAAACAATGTCAGAGAAAACAAAGACACGGTGATCGCGTTAAGACGGATGCAAACGGCAACAACACGGCCAGAAAGATAAAGCGCGGCGACGGGACCCTCACCGGCACTCGAGAGCATGAGCCATCCCCAGTTCTGTCCAAAGTGCGTGAGCCCAAACGACTCTGCGACCATCGTCGGGGTGATGCACCACAGCGTGCCGTACGACGCGCCCACTGCAATGGCACCGATGAGAAGTATGGGAAACTTGTCCATCCAAAACACGAGCGTCACTTGAGAGACGGCGAGCGCCGTGAGCAGGACGAGGAGAATGCGCGACCGCGGATAGCGCGCGAGGATGTGGTCCGAGACGACGCCCGACGAGAAGCGCGCCACGCTGCTTGCGACGGGAATGATCGTCACGAAGAGCGTCTTGTGCGAGGAGAGGTAGAAGGCCGTGAGCATGAAGGTGATGTTGTCCATAAACATCAGGCCGGCGCCGCCCGCGAGCGTGAACGTCCAGAACATGAGCTGCGCGCATGACGGGAAGGGTGAGTGGCAAGTGGCAAGAGATACGAACACGCAGCGAGGCCGTCCACTACGCATTCGATATGTGCACTCGCGCTGCAAGACACGCACAAGTACGTGGTAACGCACACACGGTGCATCCAGCTCCTCCCCACACCTGAAAATCGGCGTTCATGAGCACTTCGAACCCCGTGATGTCCACGCCCGGTGTCAGCGGATTCGTCGGCGCGGGTTCCGCGTGCTCGACGGCGACCTGCGGGGCAATCGAGCGCTCGCTCTCCGTGCCCTTTAAAAGAGGCGCCTTTTCGTCGCTTCCCAATCCCTCGATGCGCACGACAGAGGGGACGCCCAGCGGAGGGCGTGGCGTGAAGGGTATCACGCGGATGGTGAGCGCGGCGACGGCGTTTACGGCGAAGGAGAGGATCGCAAGCATGAGAAGGAATCCTGGCAAGTCTTGGTTCACGTCGGCCTTGCCAAAAGTCGTCGTGTAGACGGAGCCGAAGATTGCCGCACTCGCGCCGAACATGGCGTCCACGAGACCGACGACCTTGCCGCGGTTCTCCACGTCGAAGCTAGCTGTGGGGAGGGAGGCATTGTCGCAGTGTGAGCCATCGAACTGTTGTGTGTGAGTGTGTGTGTGCGTGCGTGTGCGTGTGCATGTCCGTGTGTGTGTGTGTGCGTGTGTGTGTGTATGCGTGTGTGTGTGTATGCGTGTGTGTGTGTGTGCGTGTGTGTGTGCGTGTGTGTGTGCGTGTGCGTGTGCGTGCGTGTGTGTGCTTTTGTGTGCGCGTGTATGTGTGCGTGTGTGCGTGTTTGTGGGTGTGGGTTTGACCAGCGGAGCGAGGGGAGAGTTACGGCAAGACGATCGTCCACTGGAGACAGCGAATGGTGTGCATAGACCATTGCTGCCATCTGCCATCTCTACAACCCACCGACGACGGACATCAGCGCAGGCATGTACGTGAAGATGCTGCCCTGTCCCACGATAAAGTAGAACATGCACACGCCGCCGAATTCCACGCTAATCATGTGGCGGACGGTGGCGTACATCAGAAAATACCCGACGAACGACACGACGGCGCCGACGGCCGCCGTCCACCGGGGGCCGTAGCGGTCCATGAACATGCCCGCGGGTGCGCCGATGCAGATGCCAATGTTACCGATCGAGACGATGAGTTCCGCCTGCGTCTGGCTGTAATGCATGCGGCGCTTGAGCTCGTCGGCGAATGCGTTGTAGGCGTAGATCGTCCCGCACGCGGCCATCATCACCATCGCCCAAGCCACGAGCAGGGCGCGCAGCCGATTGTCGCGGCTTGCGAAGAGGGATCGTAGCGACTGCATCTTTGTTCCCGAGCGTGGCCCTGGGCCGTCACGTAGAGTTCGGCAAACGGATCGAACGAGCACGTGTGCAAAAACGGAGGATCCGTCTGCTGCCCTGCGCACAACACAGGGGCGAAGGTGATGCGTTTTTTTTTCTCAGTGGTGAAAACTCAATAACTCGCTGAAACACAATTTACAATTCGTCAACGTACCTGGGACGAGAAAGGGCCCAAAACAGCCGGTCCCAACGAGCACGGGCCGATCTCCCTCACTCTTTTCCACACACGCACACACAAATGTGCAAACGAAAGCCACTCTTGCGCAGTCCAACTTTTTCCGCACACAGGGCACTCCCACACGCGGGTGTGAGTGCCGTGCTCCCACACACTCTTCTTTTCCATACACACACGTGCAAACGGAAGCCGCTGTTGTCCGTTGCTTGACGTCGAGCCAATCGGAAGCGTCGCGCGCACCGCAGCGGAGCCAATCAGACGCATCGGACAGAGTTACTCAATGGGACGTAAAAGATTTACGATGATTTACGATGCTGTAACGTTACTGCATTTTTTTTCCCAAAGTGGTCCAACTCCACGCTGAACGTCAGCTCGAGGCCCATCGCGTCAATCTCGTTGTCGAGAATCCAC
>CALSCQ010001381.1:38604-64074 GCA_943704525.1 Pigoraptor vietnamica | reverse complement strand
TTCCTGCATTTTTTTTTTTTTTTTTTTTGAAAAAAAAACGTGCACACGTCTTGTTCGGCTCGTTGAAGCGTTGTGTCCTCGGCTTTCGCGCGTGCGCTTGCGTGTGACGCAGAATGCGCCCGCTGTCTTGAATCTTCCCTTCTCGTCGGTTGCTGGGCTGGCTGTGAACAAATGGGGGCCGACTCGGAACGCGCGGATTTCCCCGCCGGCGCAGAGAATGAGAGGGCGCCTCTGCTCCGACGGGGCAGTTCAAGCGTCTCGAAGGCACAAGTATCCCCAGAGGCAGAGTGCGTGGCTTTGTTGGTCACCTGTTGGAAGTGGGCGCTGTGGTCGTACGTGTGAATTGGGGCTTGTACTCGTTTTCGCACCCATTCGCCCATTGCGTTGTAAATTTGGTCTCGTCCACGGGCGGGAGATGTTGGAGGTCGGAACCTCGCTCTTGCAGCGTCGCTTGTAATTTTGCACTCGATGGTGCTCTTGTTCGTAAGGAGAACGTCGTTTACATTTTGCGAGGACTCGCCCCTTCATTCATTCATGCCATTCCCGCTCATGCCCTGATCCCCACGTCCCACGCGCAGGTTCGTCGGCAGCCGCAAGGTGCACGCATGGATCGTCCTGTGCGTTGTGCTTCTCGCCTACATCACGAACCAAATGGACCGCGCCATGCTCGGCTACGTCCAAGCAGACGTCCGCCGCGACCTCCATCTCACCAGCGGCGAGTACGCGCTGCTCGCGGGATATGGCTTCAGCCTCGTGTTTGTAATAGCGGGCATGCCACTCGGCCGCCTCGTGGACCGATGGCAGCGACGCTGGCTGGTGAGTTCTCTTGGCGCTGTTGCCGCACGTGCAAGCGCGTGTCTGTGGAGACCCAGTGCGCGTTTAAGTGTCTTTACTATCGCCCGACTAATGGTCCCAGTGCGTTTGCTGTTTTATGCGAAACCCCGCTAATATCGCCCCTTCTCTGCTCCCTTCTCGCTTCCTTCCTGTCTCAGCTCCTTCTCGGGCTGGTCGTGTGGAGCGGCGTCACGGCCGCAGCCGGTCTCTCCCAGACGTTTGGCGAATTCCTTGCGGCGCGCATCGGCGTGGGTCTCGGAGAGGCCGCGTGCAACCCCGCCGCCTTCCCCCTCATCGCCGATTACTTTCCCCCGGCGCACCGCCCCCTCGCAAACGCCGTCTACAACAGCGGCATCTACATTGGGGGCGCCATGGCAACGGTGGCCGAGGCAGTGTCGGGGCGCATCGGCTGGCGGTGGACGTACGGGGCGTACGGGTTCGCGGGACTTGGCGTCGCCGCCGTCATGTTCGCCGTGGTGAAGGGTGTGTGCGCCTGCGTGTGTGTGCGAGTCACGTTCGTCCGTGTATGGCGTGTCTTTTTGTGGGGTGGATCTGACGAACTGTTTGTGTGAGATGTCGGGTGTGTATGCCTGTCTGACTCAGACATTTACCACGTGCTTGCTTTATTCACTTTTGCTCATTTGTGAAAATGCGCACGCACGCAGAACCCCCGCGCGGCCGCTACAGCGCCACGCAACGCACGGCGTCCCACACGCTCTCCGCCACCGTTCGCTATCTCATTACGCTCGACTCCGCGTGGATCATTGCCTTTGCGGCGGGCATTCGCAGCCTCGGCGGTTACGTGTTTGGTTACTACGTCTTTGCGCGCCTCGACGCCATTTACGGCCACTTGACGTACTATTACGCTGCGTGCATGTGCGCCGGGGGTGTCGTCGCGTCGTACGCCGGCGGTCACGTAACGCGTGCGTGGTCCGCAAGAAACCACCGCGCCGCCGCACACGTCCCGGCGCTCGGGGCCGTGCTATCGTGCCCGTTTGTCGTCCTCTTTCTCTATGCCGAGGACATCGTCGGCACAGTGAACGCGCGAAGTGAAGCGCTCGCGCTCGTGTCGGTGTTTCTCGCGTATGCAACCGCAGAAGTGTGGGGCGGGCCCGCGGCGTCGATATACCAGTCGATTCTGCCTCCGGGGATGCAGGGCAGCGGGTTTGGCATATACTTTTTCATCCTCACGCTGCTCGGCGGCGCGGGGCCGGAGATTTGCGGGCTGTTTGACACGGAGCACATCAACGGGCTCACGGTCGCGCGCGCCGATGTCCTCGCTGGACTGATCGTGGGAAGCTACGTCGTGTGCGCGGCGGCTTTCGTCGCTGGTGGCGCGTTCGTGGAGCACGACTTGCGGCGGAGGGAGCGGTTTGAGGCGACTCGCGCGGTCGATGGCGTTTCGCACTTGCGCTACGCGCTGTTTGTCGTCGGCGTGCTCGGTCTCGTTGCGCTTGCGGGTGCCCTCATGGGACTCTCGTTCAGAGACGCGACCAAGTAGCCGAAAGACCGTTCGAAAGGCACATGTCATGCCGTTTACACAGGGCTGCTAGACCCCTGTGATGCGTTCGTGCTCGCAACGACTCACTCGTATCCCTCGGTCGCCGATTGCTTTGTTACTATCTGCTGTTCGGTGCGCTTTTGTCTTCTTTCCGTTGCGTGTCGTCGCCTTACCGTTTGCGTTACTCAGAAAGGGGTGCTGTGGAGGCCCTCTGATGAATTTCCCATGTAAAATAGCGTCATAGCGTCAATGGTGAAAAATGGGCGTCGTGGAGTGACTGTAGGTCTTGTGGGTGTATGAAGCCAATGCACTCGTTCCACTCTGTCGTGCTTGGGTTGTTGTACATTGGTCATGTGCATGCACACACACAAACGCACAAGCACGAAAAAGTGTAGAAGCGGACGCAACGCGACGCGCAACGCACACGCAACGATTGGAGCGCAGCAACGCACACACTGCAAGCGGACAGCAAAACGAATCGCGGGCGGTCCTATTCGGCGCTCAGTGCACCGGCGACCTGCTCGTACACGGCGGCGAGGGCGGGCGTGCGCGAGACGACGGGCATCGCCCCTTCAAACGCCGCGCGGACGGCGTCGACGAGGGCATCGAGCGACTCGACCTCCTCCTCCGCCTTGCGCAGGTTGTCTTGGAGAATGGAAATCTGCGTGGACGAGCAACGTGGGTCGGATTTAACATACGACGTCGCACAGAAAGGCCGTGTGTGCAGAGCTGCGTGTCGCGAGAATTGTTTGTATAAGCGAGTGGCAGAGCCGTCGCACCTTCTTGTCGGCACGCTCGGTGAGTTCCCGAATGTACTTCTTTAGCTGGGCCACTTCGCCCTCGAGCGGTGAGAGGCTTGCTATGCGGTCGCGGAGGGCGGCAATCTGCGGAGTAGGCGAAGCGTAGAGTTGCGATTCGTCAGTGCGGGTATTGCCGTATGTGCGCGAGCTTGTTTCCTGCCATTTACGATTGTGTCCATGTCGTGTGCGGGTGCGTGGTGCACGAGTGCTTGACGCGCGTCCCTACCTCGGCCTGGAGGGCCTCCTTCTCCACGACAAACTTGGCGTACGACTCGCGCCGCACGCCGTCGCTCATCCCAATGGCCGAATCGAGGCGCTCCGTGAGCGACTGCCTGTCCTTCTCGCATGCGCGTAACTTGGCGCGCAAATCGCGAAGCTCCCCAAGCATCGGCTGCACGACGTCCTTCTCCCGCGCCTCGTACCTCTTCTCCACGTCGTCAAGGCACTCGAGCGCCCTCTCGAGAGAGGCCTCCGTGGCAGAAGACGACGCCTGCAGCTCTGCAATTCGCAGGTCGCGGGACTCGACCTCCCGCTTGAGGCCGCGCACGACGTTCTCCTCCACAAGACGTGCGCGCGCCTCAGCCGCCTCGATGCGAGCGGCGGCATCCGCTGCAATGCGGCGGTTGCGCGCGCACTCTGCGGTACACGCAGACGCAAGCGCTTCCGACAGACGGCGCTCCATGTCGGCTACCCGCATGTCCGCCTCCGTCCGGACAGAGTCGAGCTCCGTGGCGTGCGCGATCTTCGCCGCCTCGTGCGCAGCGGCGCCTGCCTCGCACTGCGCGCGCGCGTCTGCGAGCGACTTTTCGAGGTCGCTCTCAATCTCGGCGCGCACCTGCCGCTCCTCCTCCACAAACTCGCTCAGCTCGTCCCGTTGCCGACGCGCGCACTCGGCCTCCTCCGAGAGCCGCGTGCATTCGGCCGTCAGCGACGCCTCCGCCTCGCGCAGCTTCGCGACAAGCGCTTCGAGCTCAAACTTGTCGTTCTCCAGCGAGCGGTTCGTCGCCTCCATCTCTGCGTTCGATGCACGCAGCGTCTCGATCGTGGCTTCCAGCGACGCCACCTCCTTCGCGCGGTCCTCGCGCTCGCGCAACGCCTCTTCGCTCTCCTCCTTCTGGCACGTGAGCATGGCGGCCGTCTCGTCCGCCACCGCCTGTGCGACCGACAGCTCCTCTTCAAGCGTCTCAATTCGCTCGGAGAGTGCCTTGCGCTCCGCGTCAAAGCGACCCACGGCATCTTGCAGCTCACGCTCGCGCCGCTCAGCCGCAGCGACCGCCGCGGTAAGCGACTCGCGCTCGGCCTGCAGTGCGGCAATCGTGCGCCCGCGCTCGTCCCACTCGAGCTTCATCTCGGAAATTCTGCCGACGTACTCCGCCTCCGCGTCCCTGAGGGCGTCGTTCTGTCGCTCAAGCGATGCCTTCGCCTCCTCGAGGGACTCGACGTCCGAGGCGAGCGCCGCGAGTTCGCCCTCCTGTGCCGTCATCTGTGTTTGGCCGTGGGGCTCGTCAGAAGATGTAGCAAAGGCGTATAAAGAACGCGAGAGAGGGAAATAACGAAATGCACACATGCAAGCATTCGCGCACACAAACGGGCAATGAATTCAGTTGGACGTCTTAGCGATGCGACAAAGACCCACCATGGCCTTGAGCGACGCGCACTCATGCGCGCGATTGAGTCCGTCGCACTCGGCGGCGCGGAGCTTCTCCTCAACGTCCGCCAGCGCACGCGCAGCGTCCATGCGTGCTGCTTCGAGCGCGGCGCGTGCGTCGGCAAGCTCGGCGGCCAGCGACTCGCACTCGGCTTGCAGCTGCGCGTGCGTCTCAGCAGCGCCCGCCGAAATGGACGGGGACGCGTCACCCTCGGCGCCCCCTCGCACGGGACCGTCCAAGTGCGCGTACTCCACCACAAACGGGCTGCCGCCATGGCCAAACGAGTCCGCGCGCCCACCGACCGTCGCCATCTCATCGCCATCCTCTGCGTCGCCCTCCCTGAACAGCGCGTCGGCGGCGGCCGGCGAATCGACAGACTCGAAGGCAAGGCCGTCGTCCGCTTCCGCGAGAGAGTCGTTGAGCGAAGTGTCGCACGACTTGAGCTCGCGCTCAATGTCGTCGTCCCTGCAGCTGCCGCACATGTCCTCGTCCTCCTCTTCCCCGAGCCTCTTCTTCAGGCACTCAATCTCAACCTTCGCGCGCGCCCACCCAATCATCGCGTGCGTGTAGTATGCCTCCGCGTCCTCCAGCTCCCGCTCCAGTTCTTGGATGCGGTCTGCAGAGTCGCCCTCCGGCACACGATCGGCAACCGACCCGTCCGCAGCGCCCCTTCCCGACGTCTGAGAAGGCGACTCGTGCGCCTCGCGCGCCCGTGTGATAATCGCGTGCGGTGAGTCCGAAAAGAGCATCGCCACGTGTGCGGCGGCCGCTGCTTCGGCAGCGCGGTCCGCGGCGGCAAAGGCGACACGACGAGGCGACGCCGAGGGCGAGTAGTCGCTTGCGGGCTGGCGGCGGGGCGACTGAAGGGGCGAGGCGTGAGACTGCTCCGGTGCAGACTCGTCGATAATGGCGTGTGTCGGGAAGCGCGCGAGTGCCGATTGGATCATCGTGTCAACGAGAGAGTGCGCCATGGCGCGGTAGTTGTTGCCAGCCACTTTGGCCGACGGCGACGACGATGATGGGGCGGCGGGGAGGGGATGGGCGGCGACTTGCTTGCGAGCGTTCTCGAGCTCGGCCGTGAGCGACTGGTGGTCGTATGGGCGATGGAGGCGTGAGCGCATGTGTGTGTGTGTGTGTGTGTGTGTGTGTGTGTGCGTGTGTGTGTGTGTGTGTGTGTGTGTCGAAGAGTGATGGTGAAGGACAAGGGTAAGCACGTTGCAGGAGAAGAGGCACGCAGTGGAAAGTTCCTGCGGTGGCGCGAGTGCTCACCCGAACAGTGGCTTCCAATTCCGCACAGCGACGATCGGCTTCGGTCGCTGCCATTCGGAGGGCGTCGCTCTTGTGGGCCTGTGGGCGTACGGTAGTAATCGTGAGAAGTGTCTTATACGGCGAATGCTCCGATTGTGTGTGGGTTTGTGGCAGTCACTTTCGTCCCCGCATCGAACAACACTCACAAGCGCGCGCACTCACACACAACACACACACACACACACACACATACACTCGGAGCAACAAACACACACTGTGCGTCGAAAGGGCATGCGCACGCACCTCTTCGCCTATCCGCTCCTCGGCCTTAGCGAGACGTGTGAGTGCGTCCTCGTGGTCAGCCTTGAGGCGCGCGTGTTCCTCGCTGAGGATTCGGTACTGTGTAAAGTTCGTGCGGAACTCGTTCGCCTGCACGCGACACTTCTCCTTCCACCCCTGGACGGCCTCTTGGTGCTTCTTGCACTGGGCCTCGAGCTCGGCAATCGTCGCGTTCTGTGTGGGTAACAACAAAGGGATGAGTTGAGTGAGTTATGCTCACTCCCTGCGACACACAAGCGACGCGCACATAGGATCACGCACACAAACAGACTTACACGCGCACGCACACACACACGCACACACACACGCACACGCACAGAGAGGCTACGCGTACTGGGGCACATTCATATATCTGGCACGCAAAGCACACCTTCTCCTCGATCTTCACGCACGCATACACACACGCACACGCACAGGGGGATACGCGTACTGGGCACATTCATATATCTGGCACGCAAAGCACACCTTCTCCTCAATCTTCTCGTCCAAGTCCTCCTGGATGCGCATGTACCCCTTGATCGTCTTGCACTTGCTCTCATACGACTTGTACAGGTCGGCGCCCTCCGCGCGGAGCTTGTCGTACTCCGCTTGAAACTGCGCCACGTCCTGCGTCGCGTTCGTCAGGTCGACCTCCAGCTTGTGGATGAGCAGCCCCTGCCGCGCCGACCGCGCTTCCGTCGCCCTCAGACGCTCGTGCAGCTCCGTGCACGACGCGCACGAGCTGTCAATACGAATGGGAGCGAGCGGCACTTCCGCCTTGGGCTCCATCGGCTTGTCCTTGCCACTCTCCGGCGGTGTTACACGCTTGCGCGGGGCCACTGCAGGCGCAGACGGCGCGGCGGGTGCGCTCCGCGGCGTGAGGGGCGACCGAATTGGCCCCATCTTCGGCGGCTGCTGCGGTGTCGTCGGCTTGCGCCACTTTACAGAGTTTGGAGTTGTGGGCGCTGCTTCTGATGGGTTGCGGCGAACGGGCCGCGGCAGGGTGCTACCGAGAGTGGGCTTGAGGGGCGCCTTGAGCGTCGCATTCGCGAGAGCCTCGAAGGCGGACTGCGGGGATGCGACAGCACAACCATCAGATGATTCCTTCATCGTATGTTCAATTGAGTGCGTTCGCAGTGCGTGTATGCCTTGAATCTATTTTCCATTTTTCGTAGCGAAATAAATGTGTAACAGCCCTTACCTCCCCCGTGTTCTCCTTGTCAATTGCCGACAGCTCTGCATCCGAGCGAAGCGCATCAAGCGCGGTGTCGTCGCCGTCCGTCACCGGAGGCACCATCTTGCCACGCGTCCAAACGGAGGACGGGGGCAGTCAATGGGAGCCGCAGAGTGCAGTGGGAACGAGACAACGCAGAGTGCGCGCGACGAAATAACGTCCGCTAGTGTTCTGCGTGTCTCACCGTCGCGTTCTGTGTGCTAAAAAGGTGTGGCAGAGGCCGTTCGCATGCTGCGTGGTTCGCGCGTGGACGATCATGTCAGTCGGTGTGATTGCAGGGAGCTGTCAAACGAAATTTGAATTTTCAAATGCGCGCCAATTTTTAAACGAGATTTCGTTAAATTTATGTTACTACGCAGTTACAGCGCTCGACGCCGCCAACGGGAGCCACCCGGCACTATGGCGGCGGAGGCTCTTGAGCATACGCGAAAGGATCGACGCCTGTTCCCGCTCCTCGTCCTCGCGCCGCTTGGCCCAATACGCCGACCGCGCGGCCTCAATCACGGCCATGCGCAGCACATCGATGCCTACGTCGCACTGCGGCCCGCGCGTTTCGATGACCTTGCAACCGTGCAGGCTTGTAATGTGCTGCCAGTCTTCGGACGTCGGGTTCTTGAATAGGGGCGAACTGGACCCTCCCCGCACGGCGACGACTGCGTTAATGCGAATGCTGGAGGGTTAGACACAATAGTTTCCCTTGGCAGTGCTTGCGTGCACGTACCGAGTATGGGGATATCGCGCTGCGCGGCCTTACGGATGTTGTCGCAGTCCGTAACGACCGACAGCAGGTGAGAGATGAAGTTCGCGTTGTAGACGAGCGCAACAACATCGTCGTCCTTGAAGGCCCTGTCCCCGCAGCCGCTGCGCCAGGGGAATTGTATGAGTCAGCAACAAACACAAACACATACCATTGGCACGCGTGACTGATGGCAAAGCGAAGCAAAGTGAGTATTGCATAACCCCGATCGTTATTGCGACCGCTTTGCCTCACCCACATCGCCTCCGTCGGCGGCTCCGAAACGGGCTCGCCGATAACAATATGGGCGGACACGGCGATGTTGCCGACGTCCACAGTAATCGGGTTGCCTGCCTCGGCGGCGGTTGCGATCGAGCCCAGGCCGCCCTTGCGCATGAGCCCTGCAAACGCGCACCGTCATGAATAAGTGCAAAATAATGGATTAGAAGCCAGCACATAACGGCATCGCGAACACTCGCCCAATGATAACCAAGACTTTGCGAAACTACATAGAGAATAAACAACACAAGTCTCACCCTTAGGCGGGTCCTTCTTCCCCCACCCGCACGCGGCCTTTGCGGCGCCCTTCACAGCGCACACCTTTAACTCGTCGCGCATGTGCGGCTCGACCTGCCCAGCCGTGACACTCTCGCGTCGGCCCGTTACAGCGGGCGGTTCAAAGGGCTTCTCGTAACGTGGTACCGACGCGTGCGTTGCCCTGCGCGGACGGTTTGGGGTCGTTGCGATGGGAAGGTCCTCGATGGGGGAGAGCTTGATTTCCATGTTTGCTGACGAGTTGACTGGGATTGCGAAGTCAGACGAATGAAGAAAAGCCACTGTGTGGCTAAATCCAACAGCGGCAAGTTGCTAAAGGCCGTATTTATTCGTGCGCGTGTGTGCGTTCCCTTCTCTCTGGCGAAGGAAGTGCGTCGTGTGTGTGCGCGGTAAGAGTGTGTGTGCACTGGAGTGCGCGTCCGCCGGCGAAGGTCAGCGCAAATCGCCAGACGGATAACCAGCCCTGCCGTTCACCCCGCCCCAACGACAGAGGGAAAAGGCGACGCATGCCATGATAACGCGCGTACGTCACGCACGTCGCACGTGACACGCCGTTATCAACGCGAGCGTGTTATCAGATGCCAGTCACCTGGCTGTTGAACGCGCCGCTGCTAGGTGTCACGTGATCGCACCGAGTGGGCGCCTAGGAGCACGTTTCACAGGCAACTGGTCTCCTGGTTGTCCTCGACCACAACACCGCACGCAGAGGGCACAGACACGGCAAAAAGAGAGGCAGAACTGGAGTGTCTGAACAGTGAAGTTCATTAGGGGGAGAAACGCAGCGGAAGCGAGAGAAAAAACACGCAAATTACGATGGACGCAGCGGTTAGACGTCAACAGAATTTTGCGCAGCAGCAAACGCGCACGCGGGCACGGGAAATGAGCGAAAGTCAAGCAAAACGCATCGCGATGTCCGTTACAGCGCCGCAATTTTGTTGAGCATGTCCGCAGCGCCAGTTGTGCCCTCGTGCACGCTGTCGGTGCCTGGAGAATGTCGAAGACAAGCGTAAGGTTAGTGGCGGATGCGACAACACAAGAAGGGCGAACACAAGTGCTGCCCCATACGTACGGGTACTCTTCACACTAAGCGGACAACGCACACAATTAAGCCACAACCATACCACACACACCGGGACACAAAAAAACAATAACAATGCGCAGCTCATGGGCGAAAAAACGACAGCAACACGCGAAACGCGCCTTTCCGTCCTCTGCGCTCCCTGTTCGGGCGATCCCTCGTGAATGCCTGGCCGCTGCGCAGCGACGCAATGAGGTCGTCCATCACACCCTTCTGGTCGCCCTCGGCGTTCATGTCCGCAATCGGCTTGCGCTTCTGCGACCGCTGCCGCTCCTCCTTGAGCTGCGCGAGGGAACAAAGGCGTGTGTGTCAGCCGCGCGAGTGCTTCCGTTGGTAGTGTGGTAAGTGTGTGTGGCTGTCTGTGGGAATGTGTCAGAGAGAGTATGGGCGGCCCACCTGTCGTTCGCGCGCCCTCTGCGCTTCTTTCTCCTTCTGCTCGCGCATCTTCACGTTTTCCTTGGCAGCGCGCTGCGATTCCACAAACAAAAAAATCAGCGGAGAGTAAAAAAACGCACAAAAGAAAGAGCTTGTCTGGCAAACAAAACCACGGGATCGATATGCCACGACGAGTCGCAAAGGGACAGCCAACAGAGACAACGACGACGCACACAGAAGAAGCAATACTCACGTCAAACTCCTCCGCAAACACGTAGAAGAGACCGAAGAACTCATCCGGGGTGGCCGTCTTGGTGTCCTCGCCGAAGAATTCGACGACCTCCTCAAAGCGCTTGGTCATCTTCTCGTTGAGCTCCATCAGTTCCTTAAACTTGGCCGTCGCCATCTGGCAAAAATCGTGCGCAAAGGGACCCGCAGCGAGGGGCGGAAACGGTCAAGGAAAAACGGGAAGCACGGCGCAAAAAAAACAAGAGAGGAGGTAGAGTACAGGAGAACGTAAGCAACGATTGGGTAGCGTGGCGGACATCGCAGGGGCGACAGACAGGCGCAGCGCAGTAACGGCGGATATCTTCATGGCCTTTTCGTAGAGCTCGCCGTCCTTCGATGGCTTGCTCTTGCACAGCGCAAGCTCCTCCTCAACCTGCTGGAGGCCCTTGCGGACGTCCGCAATCTCCGCCTGGAGCGTCTGCATCGACACTGCGGGGGAGCGTAAGAGAAGGGGGGGGGCAGTCTCAGTTTACGTGCGCAGACACACAATAGGCAGGAGCAGAGCCATTAGCAGCATCTCATGCGACAGGCGTTTGAAGAGGCGGCGTGAAGAAGGGTCTGTGAACTGTGAACTGTAAACAAGGAGCACTCGCACGAGATGTGGAGACAAAAGTGACACACGTCACACATAGACACTAGCAGAGACTGATGCTGAAACAAGGGGTGCGCGTGTGTGAACAACTGGCACTCGCACGCACCCTTGCAGGCGCGCTCGACGTGGCGAATGTCCTCTTTAAAGACGAGCAGGCGCGGCGACTTGGCCTCGATCTGTCCCGCGAGGAAGTGGAGCAGGCTCATCTTGTTGTCGACCGTCTTGGTGTTGCCGAGCTGCGTGCGTGCGCGAAGGGCGGGCCGTCAGCGACGCACGATGCACACGAAGAGAGCATTGTCCCAAGGCAAAGGAAATACAAAGGAGTTCGTGCCCGTGCGTTGCGTGCTACATACACAAAGGGACGTGCAGTGCACCACACATCGAGACTAGGTGGCCCCACCTTCGTGAGGAAGTCAATCTTGAAGCCGTAAGCACCCGCATTGCGCGAGCCTGAGTTCATGTAGTTGCCGAGCAGAAGGACCAGCTGTGCATCGCAGACGAAGGGCGTCAACATGTGCGACAAACAAAGACCACCGCGAACTACGTCCCATGTTTTTTTAAAACAAAAGGCGGTCATCGAACGAACACTCATGTACATAACGGCCATTGGACGAGCGCCCATATACAAGGACTGAGACGGGGATATGTCACAGCGGTTGCGCACCTCGAGCACTTCGGCGAGCTTCTGGCTCGTCATGATCTCGTCAGCGGCCGATGTGACGGCGATGACATCCTGCGAATGCCACGATGAAACAAAAGAATCAGACACTGTGTGGTCGCGCGTGCAAGCTGTTCGAAATTGTGAAATCCCGCACGTGTGTGGACAAAAAGGGCTCGCACGCAGTGCGAATCGAGCGCACAAAAAACATACGAGAAAGCATGGACCGGCTACATTGCGCGTCTCATCACAACAACACGGCAATAGTGAACTAGCACACGGCCTGAAGTCCACTGCGCGTAGCACACAAAGCAGCAAAACCACGCAGGCCCCAGGAGTGAGCGAGCACCCACCGGCTTGATGTCGTTGATGAGCGTGTCGAAGCGAATCTTGAACAGGAGTGTCTGCAGGCGCTCTTGGTACCGGCTGATCTTGCTCATCTGCGTCACGTGACAGCGAGAATGGCGACATTGGTCAGCAGTGCTAAACAAGCCCTCCCCTTCTACAGGGTATCACGCATCGATGGCCCCATGTTCGCGTGTAACAGTTGGGATGTCTAATAGCGCCTTTCCCACGGGGCTGTCATCGCACATCTCCGCGCCACCAGAGCCCACGCCGCACACGCGTGCACACACGTCGCACCTCGAGGATAAACTGATCGGCCTTGCTGAGCACCGCGGGGTTCTTGGCGTACTTCTCCAGCGCGTTTTTCTGTAGGGCGAAGTGCACGTGAGACGAATGCACAGCGGACACCAAACAGCACCATGAGTCCATGGATTCCCAACACAAACAAACAACAGCAATTGCAAAATATGCGCAGAAACGATGACAGATCCCGACATTTCACACGAAACTCACACTCACACTCACACACACGCACACACACGCACACAGGCAACACACACAAACTCACAAACATAAACACACACGGACATCGTTACACCCACCTCTTCTTGCGTTGGGACATACTTGAGGAACTGCACAATAACACCCTCGGTGAGCTTCGTCTCGTCCATCGCGAGAATGTCCTGCTTGAGCTGCTCGAGGTCCAGCTTCATGCGCCCAAGCATAATGGCTGCGGAGAGAAAGGGCGAACGGGACGTCGTTAATGGCATATGATATACAGAAAGATAGTGCCGAGGGCAGATTGGAAAGGAGTGCAGCTAAATGAAGAAAAAAGGCGCACACGCACGCACGCGCGCACACACACACACACACACACACACACACACACACACACACACACACACACAATCCATGTGTATGTCAGTCTCTGCGACCCACATATGTTGTAGGCCTTCTTGGGGTCGAGCACCGACTCTTCCTTCGGCTTGGCTGGCTGGCCAATCGGCTTGTCTTCGTCCTCGTCGCCTGAGGGAACAGCAATTACATGAGACACAGGGCAATCGCAAGCAGTACAGCAGCGCGTAAGGGGAAACAAAAGCGTATGGGCATAGGCGCATGAGTGTGTGCGAGCGTGCGCATTGAGTGCCACATTCACGGCAATCGTATCGAATTGCGTGTACGGCCAGCATCAAAACATCCACGCACCCTCGTTCCTGCGCTTCTTCGCGCAAAACTGCTCCTCGAGCATCAAAAATTCGATCGACTTCTCCCACTTGCGCTCGTCCGCCTTCGCCCAGAACGTCTTCTCGAGCTTGTTCGGCGCCAGCTTCGTCCAGTTCACGCGCTTCATCTGCACCGTCGGGTTGTACGTCGCCTTCTGCGGCAGCGGGATAATGTTCCCCCGACCCATCATTCCGGGCGGCGGCGGGGGGCCACCCATTCCAGGCGGAGGTGGCGGAGGAGGCCCACCCATACCCGGAGGTGGTGGCGGGGGAGGCGCGCCCATCCCGGGAGGAGGCGGTGGAGGGGGAGCGCCACCCGGTGGCGGAGGGGGAGGAGGCGCCTGTCGATGAAGGAGTGTTGATTTAGAAAACAGGAATTATGCGACTGCTGCGTCGCAAGGGCACTCACACTGCCATCAGCGCCAGGAGGAGGAGGAATGCCGCCGCCGACACCGCCGCCGATACCACCGCCAACGCCGCCGCCGCCGCCAACTCCGGCCTAAAGAACGAGTCATGCGAGGATGTGCCATTGAGTGGATTGCAGAAGCCAAAGCGCACACCGCAGTAGAGAACTCGACAGGCCATAAGACACAAGCATGCGCAGTAACACGCACAATTTTTCCTATCCAACAAAACACACACGACACACGCAGCCCAGAGTGGTCACTCACCACTGCACCGCCCGCACGCAGCGCGTCAATTTCCGCTTGCAACTCCTTCAATTTATCGTCCTTCTCCTGCGAGCCGGGACATCACAGTCAACACACGCCTCCCACAAGATTTCTTCTACCCAAACGCAACAGGGGCCTCGCAATATGCACACGCGCACAACACAAGCACATCACACGCACACGTGCACACGCGCACCTGCACATCCTTCGCGAGCTTCGCCTCCATCTCCTGGCGAATCTTGTTGGCAATCTCGACCTCCCTCTGCATATCGGCGACCTTGCTGTTCGCAGAGTTGATCGCCTCCTCGTCGATAAAGTGCTGGAGAAGAGGGTCCACGTCCATCGTAAAGTGCCCCTGGAAGTCCGGGTCGATGCCCTGCCGCTGCAGCACGATTTGCGTCACGGCCTCGTTGATTAGGCGGTAGTACTGCGGCCGCACAATGTGGTCGTCGCGGATCAGCATCATGTGCTGAAGAATCGACAGAAAGTGCGGCTCGGCCGGCGTCCCCGCGACAAGATTCCTCAGGAGCGTGAAGATCTCGCTCGGGTCCGTCATCTCGAGTTGCTCGAGGTCGTACCGCTCCAGCAGCTCAGAGTAATCGCCCGACGTCTCCTCCTCAAAGACCTCCAGCTGGATGTTCAGCGCCTCGTTGTCCATCTGACGGAGATCGCCGAGAATATCGAGAAGGCCCAGCATGACGAACTCGTTGCGCAGGTGCAGCCGAAAGTCGAGGTCTTCGGGCGAGTTGACGACGGCGTTCACAAACTGGACGCACGCGAGCATGAGGTGCAGGTTGTCCTCGGCGATCGCCGCGCGAAGAATGTCGAGCAACTTCTTGAACCGAAACTCCTCGCGGCGCGTCGACGCGAGAATCGTGAGGGCGCCGACGACGATGCGGTGGCCGTCCGGAGGAACGAAGCACACGGCGCCCATGAGTTCGAGCACGTCCGTCGCGATCTTCGCGTCCGAGGGCGAGAGCGTCTTGGACATCATAAAGAGTGTGTCGGGCTTGTTAAGCACCTCGCGGAGGCCGTGCTTGTTGTTCATGAACGCCTTGAGGCAGCGCACGCACTCCTGCGCCATGCCCTGCTCCAGCTTGTCGTCGCGGGAGGGCGCGCGGGGGTCGAAGCGGTTGAGGATGACGTTGAGCACGTCCAGGCCGCGAAGGTCGCGAAAGTTGCACACCCAGCTCATCGGCTGCGACGTGAGAGAGACGCGGACCGTGTTGAGGACCTTGAGTTGCTTGGCGGGCGCCAGTTTTCCACCCTTGAGCTGGTTGATGAGGTACTCGGGCGAGTGGATGTCCGCGCCCTTGGACGACTCCTGCGCGTGTGCGCGACAGAGGGTTGTTGTGTCAGTCGATTGCGATGGGGACGTGAGAGGGAAGGCGTACCCAAGAAGGCGGGTGCGCAATTGTGCTGCGTCACGTTGAATTTGGTTGCGATTGGGTGTTTGTATCACGCACGTGCATCCTTGGGCAGTAAGGAATGGGAAGGTGCTCTACGGGTGACTACGCCTAGTGCTGTGCGGTGCATTCACAACAATCCTGAACAGCCCTCACTGGCACAAAGGGCATGCACGCGCGCACACACACACACAGTGGCTATCAGTCTGCACAGTGCCACCCGTCCACCCGCCTCTTCCTTCTGCTTGTGCTGCATGACGAGCATCTTCCTCTGGTCGAGGGGTCGCATGCGCATCGGCTTTCGCGCCTCTTCGGGAATGTTCATCTCCTCCTGCGAATTTGCCACGCATTACACACGCCCGTTAGACAGCAAGGACAGGACAGGCGACGCAGGCACACATGCACAACACACACATACGCACGCACTCATACATGCATACACACGTACATGTATACGGACACACACACAACGCACACACACAAACGTTCCCAACACAAACGCTCCCACGGAATCGAATCTACACCCCGAAGCAAAGTATCTCACGCACCATCATGTCCTCAAACAGCTGGTTGATGTCATCCTCGGTGAGGTCGTGGGCCTCCTGCCCGCTGCCGCCCACGTCCTTGCTCGCGCGGCGGTTCGGCTTCTCCTTGTCCTTCTCATCCTTGTCCTTCTTCTTGCGAATGGTCGTCATCTTTTTGAAGACGTCCTGCGATGCGGAAATTCGACACATTGTGAGCATGTGTGCCAGTGTGGTGTGTGGGAGTGTCTGCACGTATGTGTGTACGTTATTAAGCTACAATTACTGTGTGTTGTTGAGTGTGCGCAAGTAAGGGATGATGTTGTCCGTGTGTGCAGACTCACAAGCGCAAAACACAAAAGGACCCTGCCACCACACAATCGCACTCTAAGAAAGCGCTAGTGGCACGCACTGCACCCATCAATCGCTCACACTCAGCAGCAGAGTATAACACGCAACAAGCATGTTCCAATCCACGTACCATTTTCTATAGAGAGTACAGGCGGCAGTCGCCGCCGACTCCACACGCGCACGCGCAACGCCACACTAAGCCCTAACGGGCCTCAAACGACGGACGCGCAGTTCTGGGCCCAACACGTCCTATGAGCTGATGCAACGACAGAGAAGAAGAGGGACGCCAAGGTCCCAGTCGTCGATGTACGAACAGCGCTTGCGAAAGGACTATGATGCAAACGCACAGTAATATCCAACGAGCATCTACTCTTCTCTTACGTGCATAGAAGTACGCGTGCTCGTGCTGAAGAGAGCGAAGGTGTGTGTGCGTGTGTGTGTTCGTGTGTGTGTGTGTGTGTGCGGTGCGCACTGAAACAAAACAGGCACTCAGGCAAACTACTATTGTCGCGGGTACAGCCGAACACAAGAATTTGAAATGTCTCCATTTAGATTTCAAAATTTTGCCAAAAAATCAACCTGTCAGCCCCAGTCCGTGGGTGTGTACCAAGGACTATAAGCATATTATAGAATTTGGTGCAATCGGTACTTAACGCATATCTAATAAATCTTCGTGAAGACGAAGCAAGCAAGATTGCGATACTTAGGGTTCCAATTGTATTTGTGGGTTGTGAGGTCCACGCACACAACTGCAAGTGCGCTAATGCACCACTCGCATTCTTCTCTTTCTCCTCACACACACAAAGCACACACGACCCTCTCCAACGCCTATATAAGCAGCAGTGTCTCTTGCGCTGAGGAAACGCAGAGGACAACTCGATTCCCACAGAAAACAGAAACAGTCTCGAAGGGTTTCACCCCTGACGCAACAATCTGAAAATGAGCCGCCGGCTGTTCCGCGTCGTTGGCGCGACGAACGAGACGATGGCCTTCAAGAACTGCGCGCTCGTGTCCGAGGCGGACTTCCCTGACCTCGGCAAGCGCCGGCACATTCGCATCAGGCCGCAGGATCCCCGCGCCCGCGCCGTGATGCCGCCGCACGGCTACATTGTGACCATCTGGTGCGTCTTGTTTGTGTGTGTTTCGTGCACGCGGTGTTGGATTAATGTGTTGGTGTGTGCCATTGTCCCGGTCTGTTTGCTTCTGCATGTTCCTTAGTGTTATATGATCCAGATTGACTGGTTTGTTACATGTGGATTTCCGTGTCTCTGACGCCGTGTCAATTTTTTGTGCGCAGCGCGGACAAGGACATCAACGACAAGAGCCGCGAAGTGCTGGCCATGGAGCCGCGTATGCCCGTGATGGGCTTCAACGTCGCGCAGCGCGAGTCGTGGATGAAGCTCGCCAACAAGGACGTGCTGGAGGTCGAGCCCTTCGACCCCGTTGCGGACGGAGGTGGCGCGTGCATTGCGGCCGCGACGCTGGAGGTGCGTGACGTTGTGTCGCGCATGTCAGCGTGTGAAATGTGTCTTGTTGCCTTGTGTTGTAGAGTCGTGTCGTAGCCGCTCGAGGATGGTTAATTTTCCTGTGTGCGTAGAAATACTTAAGTTCATCGCGGCGCAGATCGATTTTTTCCGCTCGAAGCCGACGCAGCCCGTGAAGGTCACCACGGATGCGCTTGGACCCTGGTTTGTGCAGGAGTTCTCGAACTGCTACCTACAGAAGAATGAGGTGCGTGCCCGGCGCGCGCGCGCGTGTGTGTGTGTGTGGTATTTGTGTGGTTACTTTGCGCCATTGGGATGCGGCGTTCACATTTTTTAACTTGTTTCTCGCGTGGCGTGTGCAGTGGATGGCGTTCAAGTACGAGAACGTCATTTACGGCGTGCGCGTTGTGAAGCTTGAGCTCATCGACCTCGATGCCGTCCGCGCCAACCCCGGCGGTGCCGCCAAGAGCATCCCCGAAGGTGCGTCGCAGTGCTACTAGTTTAGTGTGCTTATGCAGCCCGTAATTGCGCCCCTACTGCTATGCTGCTTGTGTTGCCACTGTGCTGTGGGTGTGCGTCCGTGAAAGCGGGCTAATGGACCGTGGTTTGTCTGCGCAGGGGAGTTTGGCGTTCTCCTCAACGAATCGGTTGTGCGCTTTGTCAAGGCCCCGGACTCGCAGCTGCGCCTCGAGGGAAAGGACCAGACGTGGGTGTCATGCGCTCTCTGTGCCAATGGAACAATGTTATGGCATGCTGTGGCACACGTATAGACGTGTGTCTTGTGTAACAATTCGAGTGTTCTTGGCGCGGTCTGATGTCGCTTTCTGTCGTGGTAACAGGCAAGCGCGCACGGCCATTATCAACCCGAACTGGAACTTTGAGCAAATGGGCATCGGTGGCCTCGACACGCAGTTCAGCAACATTTTCCGCCGCGCGTTTGCGTCGCGTGTGTTCCCCCCGGAGCTCCTCAAGCAGCTCGGCATCACGCACGTCAAGGGCATCCTGCTCTATGGCCCTCCTGGCACCGGCAAGACGCTCATGGCGAGGCAAATCGGAAAGATGCTCAACGCGCGCCCTCCGAAGATTGTCAACGGTGCGTAGAATTGCGTGTTGTGAGCGTGGGGAGTGGGGGCAGCTGTTCAAGAGAAGGCAATTTGCGCACATGAAATTGCACATGGAATTGCGCAAATGGGACTCAAATTGCGCACATGGAACTCACCTCGTGTCGATCCTTGTGTATTTAAGGGCCTGAAATTCTCAGCAAGTACGTCGGCGAGTCGGAAAAGAACATTCGCGAGCTCTTTGCGGACGCCGAGAAGGAGGTTCGTTATGCTCTGTTGCCGCAATGTCATGTTGTCGTCCCGCGTTCTACTCCTCGCAACTGCGCCCGCTCACTCGTCTCTTCCTCCGCAGTTCAAGGCGAAGGGCGAGGACTCTGCGCTCCACATTATCATTTTCGACGAGATTGATGCCATTTGCAAGCAGCGCGGGTCGCGCAACGACAACACGGGCGTGCACGACACGGTCGTCAACCAGCTTCTCTCCAAGATGGACGGCGTGGACCAGCTGGACAACGTGCTCGTGATTGGCATGACGAACAGGAAGGACATGATCGACGAGGCGCTCACCCGGTGGGTCCCAAGCACTCCTTGCCTCGTGCGATTGCACGCAGACCTTGCCGTGCGCGATGTGTGCGTCTGTTGCACACATAGCTTGCCTTGTCCGATGTGTGCCGGACTTTGTTGCGCGCACCTTGCAGATTGTGTTGATGGAGTTACACACCCCACTGTTCTCATATCTACCCACCCATTCCTTTCAGGCCGGGTCGTCTGGAGGTCGAGATGGAGATTTCGCTTCCCGACGAGCACGGGCGCGTGCAGATCCTCAAGATCCACACGTCGCAGATCAAGACGAGCAACCGCCTCGCCGATGACGTGGACCTTCTCGAGCTCGCGGCGCTCACGAAGAACTACAGCGGCGCCGAGCTCGCCGGTGTCGTGCGCAGCGCGTCGTCGTTTGCGATGAACAGGCTCATCAAGGCGGCGCAGAAGGTCGAGGTGAGTATTTGGGAGTGGAGCCGTCCGTTTTCTGCGTCCTCTCTGTCGCCGCGTGTTTTTGTACTGCGACCCTTTTCAGCTTCCGTGATGCCTGTTGACTGAAGGTCTCTGACTCTTTGTGCCGCGCAGGTGAACGAGGACGCCAGCAAGAACCTCAAGGTGACCCGCGAGGACTTTTTGAATGCGCTCGAGGAGGTGAAGCCCGCCTTTGGCTCTGCGGACGAGACGCTCGGCGCCTGCATTCGGAACGGCATCATCAGTTGGGGCCCCGAAGTCCAGGTGGGGATTTGTTTGTTTGCCTGCGTGCGTTGCGTGCGCGCTTGCGTCTGTTTGCAGTTGGGTACGTTGTGAGTGTGTTCGTCGCGCCCATTCTCATAGGATCCTCCTTCCACTCGCAGCGCGTGCTGGACGACGGCAAGCTGTTTGTGCAGCAGGTCTCCAACAGCGATCGCACGCCGCTCGTCACGGTCCTCCTCGAGGGTCCGACGGGCAGTGGCAAGACGGCCCTTGCCGCGCGCCTCGCGATGGACTCGCAGTTTCCGTTTGTCAAGATCATCTCGCCGGAGAAGATGGTCGGCTACTCTGAATCGGCCAAGTGCTCGGCGATCACAAAGGTTCGCGCGTCTGCTGTGGTGTCTGCACGCGCGTGCAACTCTATCGGTATCTCACTGTGTGTGTGTGTGTGTGTGTGTGTGTGTGTGTGTGTGTGTGTGTGTGTGTGTGTGTGTGTGTGTGTGTGTGTGTGTGTGTGTGTGTGTGTGTGTGTGTGCGTATGCCCGCACGCGAGTGCATCCATCTCGGTGCCTCACTTCCCTGCTGTCTGCACGCAGGTCTTTGACGACTCGTACAAGTCGCCCTTGAGCGTGATTGTTGTCGACGACATCGAGCGCCTCCTCGGTAAGACATACATACACGTAGGCACACACCTACTCTCACACACGCACGTGCACACCCATACTGCTGGTTCGCAACATACTCACTTGGCTGATTTCGCAGAGTACGCCCCTATTGGGCCTCGGTTCTCGAACGCGGTGCTCCAGACTCTCATGGTCCTCTTCAAGAAGCAGCCGCCCAAGGTTTGTGGAGACACTAATCACAAATGTTGGGGACAATTGCGTGTTGCGTGCGTGTATGCGTGTTCGTACGCAGCTAACCGTCGAGCCATGATCGCGCAGGGCAAGCGCCTTCTCGTGTTTGCGACGACAAGCCGGCACAATGTGATGGCGGACATGGGCCTCGCGGACTCGTTTGATGCGTCGCTCAAGGTGCCCAACCTCACGAAGGTCGACCAAATCACGAAGGCTCTCATGGTATGTGTGCGCGGTTCTTGTGTGTGCACGCGAACTCGCTGCGACGATGTGATATCCACAATTCTCGGAGCACTTTCTGACCTATGTACGTGTGTTATCACCCGCAGTCTCTCGAGGTCTTCAGCGCGGACGACTGGAAGCGGTTTAACGAGCGCCAGGCGACCGTTTTGCAGAACGTGCGGCTGTGGATTGGGATCAAGAAGCTCATCATGCTTGCGGAAATGGCGCGCCAGGACGCCGCCAAGGTCGACCGGTTCCTGGAGTCTCTCCGCGCCGCGTGCCTCGAGAACCCCGACTTCAACTGAGGGCTCTTGCGTGAGGGGAGGGCATCTTGCGTGTGAAAAGTTTAAAAAGCCCATGTAAAAAGTCCATGGATCTCAACTCGTGCAAGTGTCAGTGTATTGTGTGCCCCCCTTGCAAACAAAGACATGCATGGGAATGTCTCTTTTTTTGCGTGTCCTTTTCATTCGTAATGTGGCGATGGCCCGTTGAGATGGCCGTCAATCGTTACACTTCTTCAGCTGCCCAAAGTGTAACAAATACGCAAAATAAGAAAAAGAAAAAGAAAAAAGAAAACCCCTTCCTCAACGCATCCCTTCGCCTCTGTCGGTGACACCTCTAAAATGGAGCGCGGTTCCAACTCGGAAATGGAGAGCGCTTCCGCCACGGCCAGTATCGTGGAGACAAGCACGGAGGACAGCAGCCGAGTAACGCGGACGTTCTGAGCGATGCGATCTCGGCGTACCTTGCCATTAACGGCCTCGTCGATTCCCCCGGAACGCTCACGCCCCTTGGGTATGTCGTGGCGCTCGAGTCTACCACTGTCGACGACTGGCTTTGTGCGAGACCCGCTGGTGACAAGGAGGAAAAAATTGAAGAAGTGGCGGAAGTGGTGCGGCACGGCAAGCTGTCGCTGACTGTCGAGGAGCTCCGCACGCTGGCCACGACCGTCAAGCAGGGTGCAGCTGAAGCCATCGTCCTCTCATGGCGTGCGCTGCGCAAGGGGACGGGGTTTTTTGTCAGCGGCAGAGAGTCCTTTTACCACGAAATACTTTCGGTGGAAGTCTTCGACGACAACACGTGGGTCACTGTGCCGCTGACTAATACTAGCAGGACGGCAAGGCTGCGACCGGAGAACGTCCTCGCACAACTGTGCCCCGCAGCGCGCGTGGCGCCCTTTGGGGATCTCCGCACGATGAAGACGGTCGTGGACCCGTCGGTGCGTGTGGCCTTTGAGATTACCGCCGACAAGTTTCGCCTCGGTGGCCCACTGTGGGACGATTTTTGCGCGCAAATGCGCCGCGATATCGAGGCGGCTCTTATCTCCGGCAAGGGGGGCATCTCGCTCGTGCCCTATCGTCTCAACGTGTACGGCATGGGTGGGTTCTTTCGTCCTCACGTGGACACCCCCGTGACGGGGAGCATGCTTGGGACGGTTGTCGTCTCGTTCCCGGTCCGTCATAGGGGCGGTGAACTGAAGGTTCGCCACGGCGGCCGATCGGCGGCGTTCGTCACGGAGAATAAGGGTGGCGACGATGTGGCAGTGCGCTGGTGCGCGTTCTTTGGGGACTGCGTGCACGAAGTGAAGCCAGTGACTTCGGGCGCCCGCGTCACCGTTACATTCGCGATGCTGCCTTGCGAGACGCGACTCGAGAAGCGCTTTGTAAACCGGTACTCCAACTCCCCTACGTACGTCGTACGGACGGCGACCGGTCCGGACGAGGCGACGGCGCATGCGCTGCGGTCTATCATCGGGACGAGTGCGGCGGCGATTGCGCGCAGGCACAAGGGGTGCGTCGGCATTCTCCTCGACCACAGCTACACGATAGCGGCCCTTGCGGCGACGGGCGACCGCCTGTGCCTGAAGGGAATGGACATGGAGCTGTACCGCGCACTGTCGGAGGCGGCTGACGACGCGGGCGAGCGCCTCTTTCACCTGACGCTGATGCCCGTCCTGCATCGTCGCTTTCAAGAGAGCCACGACGACAGCGATGCGGAAGGTGGTATCGAGTGGTTGTCGAACGACAACGATGTTCTCCCGTTCACAGTTGGGGACATTCTGTTTGCGGCCGAGCGGCCGGCTACTCGAAAGTCGGGCCGCAGCACCCGTTTTCGAACGTTCCGTTTATCGAGGACGGGCTGTTGGACGACCCTGGACGTAGGGGACGTCTCTTGAAGGAGCGACAGGAGCCCGCCGACCCTGATGACAGGTACACTGGGAACGAAGGGAAGGAAGACGTGTACGAGGGCATCTACTTTCGCGGCGCCATTATCGCGTCGCTTGTGAGCGAGGTGGTAGTAGACGAGCAGAATCTGCATTGGAGCAACAGCGAAGCTCGCGACGACAGCGGCAGCGACTGACTGATGGGACGCAATTGAGTTGGTGCGTTCGTGGGACACTCGTGCCGGCGGTGTCTGAGACGGTGCCTCAGTGCCTGCGGAACGAAAGCGCGAGAGTCTCAGGGGTCTGAAGCCTCAGTGTCTCAATAGGCTAGCCTATGCGAGAGTGTGCGTGTTGTGCGCGTATTTGTCGTGTATGTCTCGTGCATGTGTGTGAGTTGAAGGGAAGTGGATCTTCTCAGTCGTAATAAGGAAGGCGCCAGAATTGCGTGCCAGTGACTGATTAAGCACAATATAGCATAATGAAATCCGCAAGTGGATGCGGCGATTTTGCGGCGATTGTGGGCCGGTACAGTGTGACGAGTGGGGAGGGTGAGCACCCGCCATCCTGGAAGCGACGTCAATGGTGCGACATTCGAACATTCGCGTGAGGTTGAAGCGCCAGCTGCCGTTTCAAGGCGTGCCGCATCGTGTGTGCCACTATTAAGTGTAACAAGTGTAACAAATCAAAAAAAAAAAAAAAAAAAAGAAAAAAAAAAAAAAAAAAAAAAAAAAAAAAAAAAAAAAAAAAAAAAAAAAAAAAAAAAAAAAAAAAAAAAAAAAGGCTCAGAGAAAAAATCAACGCAGCGCATACGCAACTTCGCCTCTACCTGACGTCGTCTCTCCAGTGCAAGCGCTCTTCCAACTCGAAAATGGACCGCGATTCCTCCGCGACCAGCTCCGATGAGGCAGAGGTTGTCGAGAGTAACGCGGCGGACGTCCTAAGCGATGTCGTCGCCGCCTACCTTGCCCTCGGCAAATTTGTTAAGTCGCCTTACAAGCTCACGCCCCTTGGGTACGTCGTGGCTCTCGAGTCAACCACTGTCCCAAGTTGGCTCGACGCAAAGCCCGCGAGCAAGAAGATGGAGCGGCTGGATGACGTGGCGGAATTGGGGCGCCACGGCAAAATATCGCTGACTGTGGACGAGATAGGCGCGATGGCTGCGACCGGCAAGCGGGGCGCAGCTGAAGCCATCGTCCTCTCATGGCGTGCGCTGCGCAAGGGGACGGGGTTTTTTGTCAGCGGCAGAGAGTCCTTTTACCACGAAATACTTTCGGTGGAAGTCTTCGACGACAACACGTGGGTCACTGTGCCGCTGACTAATACTAGCAGGACGGCAAGGCTGCGACCGGAGAACGTCCTCGCACAACTGTGCCCCGCAGCGCGCGTGGCGCCCTTTGGGGATCTCCGCACGATGAAGACGGTCGTGGACCCGTCGGTGCGTGTGGCCTTTGAGATTACCGCCGACAAGTTTCGCCTCGGTGGCCCACTGTGGGACGATTTTTGCGCGCAAATGCGCCGCGATATCGAGGCGGCTCTTATCTCCGGCAAGGGGGGCATCTCGCTCGTGCCCTATCGTCTCAACGTGTACGGCATGGGTGGGTTCTTTCGTCCTCACGTGGACACCCCCGTGACGGGGAGCATGCTTGGGACGGTTGTCGTCTCGTTCCCGGTCCGTCATAGGGGCGGTGAACTGAAGGTTCGCCACGGCGGCCGATCGGCGGCGTTCGTCACGGAGAATAAGGGTGGCGACGATGTGGCAGTGCGCTGGTGCGCGTTCTTTGGGGACTGCGTGCACGAAGTGAAGCCAGTGACTTCGGGCGCCCGCGTCACCGTTACATTCGCGATGCTGCCTTGCGAGACGCGACTCGAGAAGCGCTTTGTAAACCGGTACTCCAACTCCCCTACGTACGTCGTACGGACGGCGACCGGTCCGGACGAGGCGACGGCGCATGCGCTGCGGTCTATCATCGGGACGAGTGCGGCGGCGATTGCGCGCAGGCACAAGGGGTGCGTCGGCATTCTCCTCGACCACAGCTACACGATAGCGGCCCTTGCGGCGACGGGCGACTGCC
>CALSCQ010001381.1:0-38507 GCA_943704525.1 Pigoraptor vietnamica | reverse complement strand
GCTGCGGTCTATCATCGGGACGAGTGCGGCGGCGATTGCGCGCAGGCACAAGGGGTGCGTCGGCATTCTCCTCGACCACAGCTACACGATAGCGGCCCTTGCGGCGACGGGCGACTGCCTGTGCCTGAAGGGAATGGACATGGAGCTGTACCGCGCACTGTCGGAGGCGGCTGACGACGCGGGCGAGCGCCTCTTTCACCTGACGCTGATGCCCGTCCTGCATCGTCGCTATCAATTGGGCTATGACCCCGATTATCATGGGGGAAAGTCCCCTGACTACCACGATGTTCGCCCGTGCACGATCGCGGACATTTTGTTTGCGGCAGGCTACTCGAAGGTCAGGCCGCAGCACCCTTTTTCGAACGTTCCGTTTATCGAGGACGGGCTGGTGGACGACCCTGGACGCAAAGGGCATCTCTTGAAGAAGGTAAAGGAGATTGCCGACCCTGACGACAAGTACACCGGGAACGAAGGCAAGGAGGACGTGTACGAGGGCGTCTATTTTCGCGGCGCTATTATTGCGTCGCTTGTGAGCGAGGTGCTGGTGGACGAGAAGAATCGGCATTGGAGCGACAACACAGCTGGCGACGACAACGGGTGCAAGGACGGCGGGAGCGACGACAACCGTATGGATGAGGACTGACAGGACGCAAGAGGAATTGGTCCGTCCGCGAGTGCGGTGTGAACGAGTGCGGATTTTGGGTCGTTGAAGCATATCTGAAGCCATGTTCTCAGTCGGCTTGTCTGTGCGTGTGTGTGTGGTGTCTTGTGCGTGTCGTGTGTGTCAGTGTCCGTGCTTGTGAAAGATAGATAGGGGGTGGTGGATTTTCTCGAAGCAAGAGGAGGCGGCATCGCGTTAACACATGAATACAGCGCTGTGAGTTTCGCAAGTGGGTGCGTTGATTGTGTGGTGATGCGTCGTGGAAAGGACAGGCGCCAACCATCCTGGGAGCGGAGTGCTGCGACATTCGAACGGGAGCGTGCATGCCGAGAAACAGGAGACCATGCCCAGATGGCCCTGCGTCGCTCTTTATAGTCGAGAACAGATGTAAAGGGATGCGCCCACACCGCACGCAATTCGCGTCGTCTATATGCAACATCCCGCCCTTCGACCGCATGGTTCACGCCTCGCGGCATCGCTTTCGTCAAACGGCGCCCACAATTGCCGCTGTGTTTCAATGCACACAACCGGTTGAGCCCTTCGGCCTTGCCGGCCACGCTCGTTTGCATGTCTGACCATCGTCATATCATCCGCAGAGAAATCGCTCGAGCACTCACGCCGCACTCGCCGCAAACCGACGCATGTTTTCTCGGCGCGCATTTTCGCCGGCGGAGCAAAGCCACCTCAAGGCTCGCTAGCAAGCACATGGAAGAAGTGGTACACTTCGTCCGCATCAAGCACGCCGACCTCTGTGCGACATACGTTGCACCGCACGGGGCTGAACACCTCCGGGGAAGAGCCGTCGGTAGGCTGCGTGCGAAGGCGCTCGCTGGCGTCCACGGCGCAGTTGCTCACAAAAACGGCGCGGTATTGCGTCGGGTAGAGGTCGTGTTGCTGACAACGCACGCAGAGGAGTGTCATGCAGCACGGGCAGCTAAGCAGCGCGTCCGTGTCGTTGGATACGCCTGCGACGCGGCATTGGCACCCACATGTCAATGAAACGGGTGACAGCGAGCTCGACAGGAAAGATGGGCGATTTCAAGATGGCGACGATGGAAAGCAGGGCAACAACAAAAGAACTTAACGCCAAACCCTGACGTCGCCATGGCGGAGGTCAGCACGATGCGCAACACACGAGCAAGCTCACCTTCAATGCCCCCTCCGAACTTACTCTGGACCCACGCGCCGTCGCGATCATCCTCCTCCGGGTCGTACAAGAGCTCCTCGTTCGTCAGCTTCGGTACTCTTTTCCGCTCTCTGCTTGGGTGGGCCCCTTGGTCGCCGTCAGATTCGCTCGTGTCGTCAAAATACTCGTCGTCGTAAAACTCCCCATCGCCCTTCGCGGCGTCGCCCCCGTCTTCCTCTCCGGACGACACGCCGTCGAGATACGCACGCTCGGCCTCCTCCATGGCACGCAGCTCACGGGTCGTGCGCGCACGTGCAGTTTGCGTCAGTTTGTTCTTTTCGGGCCCCGTTCTTTTCTGCAAACTCGTGCCTGTTACAATTGTGTTACATGCATGTTACGATTTTGTTACGTTGCCGAAATTAACCTCACCCCGGATGTTACTGTTGAAACGCGACCACGGGCAGCAACGCCGAGACAACAACGATTCGTGCCAGTGCCATTGAACTTTGCTCGAGCTCTTTATTTTTGCGCTGTGCTGCGTCTGCGCAGAGTGTGCGCGTGCGAGTGGGCATCAAGTTGGAGGGTGTTGTGAGTAGCAGTTGTGGTTTGGCCCTGTTGTGTTTGTGGCGTGGTGCTTAGTGGGTGTGGCGGTGGCTGATAAATGCAGCCACGCATCCATCCATTTCCACCGAAAATCACTCTGTCCTCTGACTTCATCCCTCGACTTTGACTTTAACGTGCAGTTCGTCTTCGGCTGTGGCCACAATGGATAAGAACCCTTACGGCGGTGAGTTTGTACGCGCACCACTCAACCACACGCATGCGCACACCCACGTGCTCTGACAGCGCGAAACCGTCAATGCCAGGGTATCCCGCGGGTGCGACCGCCTCCTACCAGTACCCGCCCACAGGCGCGGCGCCCCAGCAGTACGGCTCCTTCAACCAGCAGCCCCAGCAGTATGCCGCTGCGCCTGGGCAGTACCCCCCCTCGGGCCAGTTCGCTCCGCAACAACAGTATCCCCAGCAGGGGTATCCGCCACAACAGCAGCAGTACCCGCCCTCGGGACAGTTTGCGCCGCCTTCGCAGCCGATGACGGGCGGCCCGAGCGGCGCGACGCTGGCGGTGCCCAGCGGGCCCCTCGCGGCGTCTCCCAGCGGCGGCGTGGCGGACATTCCTCCGGCCGTGCAGTCGATGCCGGAGGGTGAACTTCCCGCGGAGCCCACGGCGCCCCCCATGGACCTCTTTCCAAAGCTGCCGGGTTTTGAGGGCGTCGCAAGCGCGCCGGACGGTGGGTGGTCTGCGCAACTGTGGATCGTAAATATGCGCTGGCACACGTGTTAATCTAATAATGGCGCGTTCGCTGCGTTCTTTTATTTGGTAGGCTTCGCGGCGCCGCCGCCTGCGTACGAGCCCCCGCCGATGCAGCAGCCGCAGCGCAACTACCGCATCACGTGAGTTGGAATGGCTATGGTATTTTTGATGTGTATATAGATATGCGTGCGTGTGGCTGTTTGCCTTACGGCCCTCATGCGTCCCCGCAGCACCAGCAACATCTCGGAGGACGAGGCCCGCCAGGCGCTTCTCGCGCACGTCGACAAGCAGTGCTGCTGGGGAAAGGGCGCCGCGCAGGAGCTCGTCTTCTCGCAGATTGCCAGCGCGGACGCATTCCACGTGGGTGCCGTTGTGACATACGCGATGCATTCTACCCTCTCTCCACCCTTCTCTCCTCTCAAGCTGTTGTCTACGAGTTGATGGCTGTTCAACCCCTATGACTACCTGTCGAATAGCAGTCGGCGCAGTTCTGCTTAGCCGCGCTCTGTGTATCTCTATGCTCACGTGTGGTCGGTTGCCGCAGTACCGCCTTGAGTCTTGGGGCGAGCACCGCAGCGTCGCGTGGGCGATGGAGCCTTTCAAGGGTAAGTGCTGTGTTGGAGTGCATGCGGGGGTTGTGCGCATGTTGGTGTGCGACGAGTGGGAATTCCGCTTGTCGTTATTGTGCAATGATTCACTGCACCGTGTCGGAAGCGTGTGTTACGTTGTGGCAGGGTGTCCCCCCCCCCCCCCCATGTATGAACGTCCCACCAACCTTCCGTCGCGTGCAGGCGGCCCTCTCGACGGTCCCGAGTACGGACCCGTCCCCGACATTTGGTCGATCGCCGTGCCAGGCCCCGCCGCCTTCAACAACCACACGGTGGCCGTCGAAGTGCCCCACACTGCGTCGATGCGCCCGTGCTACAAGTGCGGCGCGCAGGGCTACGTCCGCTGCCCGTCGTGCTTCGGTCGCGGCTCGGTGCGTTCTTTCTCCGGGACTGCACGGCGTGTGTGCTGTTCCTTTGAGCATATTCAATGCGTGTGCGTATGTCTGCGGGGTTTTGTCGCTGAGTCCGCCAATGTGGATCGCAGGACATGTGCATTTCGTGCAACGGTAGCGGCATTAAGGTTGGCGTTCACGCGCACCATCATCATCATCACCACCACCACCACGGCAGCAGCGCGCGGTACCACGACACGTCCTTCCACGCGAGCGCGGAGGTGTGCTTCTTCTGCAAGGGCACGGGACGCCGCGTGTGCACCCGCTGCCACGGCCGCCGCGTCGTCGTCTGCACGCTGTGCTCGGGCTTCCGCATGCTCAAGGTCTATCTGAAGTTGACCGTGAAGTGGTGGGTGTGCGTGTGTGTTGCGCGCGTGCGCATGAGCGCTTCCCCATTGTCCGCTGCGTGGCCACTAATGACCCTCTCTCGGTCACGTGAACAGGACGAACCACGTGACCGACTCGGTCGTCGACGACAGCGGTCTCCCTAGCGAGAACACGGCCAATGCGCAGGGCGACGTGGCCGTGCAGGAGGAGGGCGTGCGGGTGCGCATCGAACATTTATTTGGGTTGCGTTGTGGCTGAGCTGCGAGCTTCCCCATTGTAGTCTGCGGGTTCGAGTGCGACTTCACACGTCGATTGAATCTTTTTTTTTTTTCACACAGGTGTACCCCATCATGGGCTTCCTTCCGCGTGTCGACGCGTCCTCGACCGCCCTTGTCAACCAGCACGCGCAGGTGCGTTTGTGGCGCCGTTGCGAGTGACGTCTTCGCATGTGTTGCGACCGTTTTTTTATGTGTGTGTGTGGGAACGCAAGTTCGTGTTTCTCCCCTTTGACCATACGCCACGTGCGTTACAGGCGTTCCCGACGGAGCGCGTTCTCAAGCAGCGTCAGACAGTCCGCGTGGTGCCTGTCTCGAAGGCCTCGTGAGTGTTTGCCCCCCGTCACAATTCCTAATGCGTTCGCGTCTGTACGCTCGACTTAGGGTAACATCTTCCCTTCGATCATCCGCAGATATGTGTTCAAGGGCAAGACACTGGAGTTCTGGGTGTATGGCCACGAGCGCTCGGTCTTCTCGCCCAACTACCCGCACACGTGCCTCTGCTGCAATATCTTGTGAGGGACTGAGAAGAGAACGCCAATACACGCCGCTGCACGTTAAACTTTCACGCTTTGAGTTGGCGGTTGGAAGCAGCCCTTGTCAGAGCCATGGACCAAAGCGCATCAGAAGCTTGCTCTTTACATTCCTCAACGTTCGCTTAAAGCGCGAAGAGGGGAGGAAACGCGGAGGGAAAAAACGCACGCGTCAAAGAAAAATGGTCGCAATCAATAAAAAAAAGTACACACACCGCACGATGCCGACAGCACGTGACGGCGACACACAAGGGACTCAATTCCATAGGAGAGCTCTGCAATGGGACTCAGAAGAGGCGGCGCTCCGCTCCTCTGTCCGCGAGCTTGCCCAGGGGCAGCGGCAGCGGGTCCATGTAGCCTGCGTCGCACAGCGCAATGTACGCGTGCAGCGCGCCCCAGTGGTAGAAGGGATCCGATGACGGCACGTCGCACCCCTCGCCCGTGACAGAGTTGTAGTTCTCGTGGACGTGGCCGTTGGCCCATTCTCCGAGCAGCAGGCGCAGACCAGAGTCGCGCAGGTCGGCCATCGCGGAAACGGCGGCATCGCTGTCCGGATACCGCCGGAGGCCAAGATAGACGAGGAAGTTCATCGGCGCCCACGTGCGGCCGCGCCAGTAATCGTTGTCGGCGAAGGCGGGGTCATTGCGGGCGATGGAGGGCAGGCCGTAGCTGCGAGGGGTGCAAGGGAAAGTACAGGGTCACCAATGGAAATGCAAAGCGGTGCGGGCCAGCTCGGTAAGGCGTGTGTGTGTGTGTGTGTGTGGCAGCCCGAGTATCACTGGAAGACTGGGAGCGGTCGTTGCGAAACACAGGAACACTCACGGGCATTTGCCGAGGCAAAACTCGTCCGGGTTGCGCATGTGCGCCTCAATCGCGCTCTCCGCCTGCGCATAAGTCATCGCGCCCGCAAGCATCGGGTAAAAGTGCGTGGGCGAGAGGCGCGTCGACAGCTTGCCCTTCGATCCCGCGTTCGTGCGCATGTTGAGGAACAGCCCGGCAGACGGCGACCACAAATTGCTGTGCATCGCCGAGAGCACAGAGTCAAAGCGCACGGCCATCGTCGCCATTTGCGACCGGCGGTTCGTGCGTGCGGCCAGCTCGCGCAGGCACTCGCAGTCCGTGAGGAAGAGGGACGTGGCGCCGACGTCGGCCAACATCATGCGGTGCGTCGTTGCGTTATAGATGGCCTCCGAGTCGTCGTACATGGGCGAATTGTCGAGCCCGCTCTCGTAACGCGCTGCCTGCATCGTGTCCATGTCCGGTGCACTCCCGGGAACGTTCGGGTCCGAGCCGAGCTGGATGAGGCCCTCCGCAGTGCTGCGCGCAAGTGGCAGGGCACGCAATCAGCAACATAGGCAAAGAAAAGTCATACTAATACACTTGAGTGGTACGTACGCACGCAACAACGGCGCCCAGCTTGCTCAAGAGGCTTTACCCACCGCCTCTTCTGCCACATCCACGTGTTCCACGCGAAGAGGTCGTCAAAGAGGAGGTCGACGAGCCAGTCGTCGCCGTACTTGTTGTAGATGGCGAGCAGTGCGACGGCGCCCACGCTGGGTTCCGTGCGGTCCCAGCTGGCAGACACGCCGCCGTGCTCGTTCGGCACAAAGCCAAACGGAGTCAGCGCTTTCGTCATCTGCGCGTTGAAAAACAAACGAAATTTCGTTGTTGGACCTCTCTCAGAACGAACGCGTGCACAGCGACAGCAAACACCAACAGAACGAACGCGAACGTCAACACCAAACACTGCAAAAAAGCGAAGGGGACGCACCTGGATCAAGTTGGCGTACGCAAGAGCGCGGTCGTCGATTGCGGCCATGAGGGCGCAAAAGTACGTGTCCCAGTCGAAGAGCACATAGCCCGCGTCGCTGTAGTCCCACCCGCGCGACACGGGCGTCACGATCGTTCCCTCCTGTGGCACATACACCGAATTCCACGAAACGACGGTGCGCATGGCCGCGTACGCGTCGCTCAGGTTCCCATAGGCCTCGTGCAGCGCAACCGCGGCACGGCGACCCTCTGCCACGCGCGCAGCGGCCGTCGTATTGCACGTGGCGAGCGAATTCTTCCTTCCCTGTGCCTCCGGCTGCACGCAGAAGGCAATAGGCGACGTCGCCGCAAAGGCAATGTACGGCGCTGCAACGCCCTGGAGCTCGTTCTTGAGCGTCGCCGGCGTCCCCGCGGTCGTCACGAGGATGGATTCGAACCCGGGCATGCGCGCGAGCATGGTGCCCGTGGCGTCAACCGTGATATTTCCGGCGCGCCCAAACGCCATGGTGGGCGAGGCGACGACAATCACCGTCGTGCTCGCGTTGGACAATGGCGTCACAGTGACTGCAAGATCGCCCGTCGAGCCCGCGCTGGCCTGCACGAGCGCCTGAAAGCCGCGCCAGGACACGCGCGTCACCTCGGCGTAGAAAGGGTTGCGCGTGTGCGGCCCCGGCAGCACTTGAAGCTCAGACCCGATGCGGCCGACGATGGCCTTTGATACGTACTCGCCGGTCGACGTGTCGTAGAGGCCCAGCTCGAGCGAGAAGCCCTCTGGAAGGAGCGCAAACGCGAGCATGTTGTCGTTGACGTGCGTGCCCCATCCGGACTGCAGATCGGCGTACAACTTGCGACGCTGAACCTCGGCGTCGCTCGAGTCCGGCCACAGCGCGGCGCCGTCCGTGAGGATGCGCTTGGCGTCCAGGGACGTCGCGTTGCCCCACGTTACCTTCACCGCAGGAACGTCCGTCAACGCCGCGCGATCAAAGAACACGCATTCGATGCGGATCTCGGCGGCCGACAGCGCCCAGAGGGGCACGGGAAGGACGCCCTCCGTCGTGCGCGAAGACCCGGCCTTGCTGTCGTCCACGAGCAGGTGATCGGCGACCCACAGTCGGACGGCGCCATTCGTGGTGACCGCAAAGGAGAAGTTTCCGCTCGTGGCGGCGACGATGCGACCCGTCCACACCACGGAAAAGAACGAGCCGTCGTTGCCGGCAATCGGAGACGCGCTGAAGGCGAAGTCAACGGAAGAGTCCACGCGCACGAGCGCGGGCGTGCCGAGAGCGGCCGTGTTGTTGTAGTACGTGCCGGTGAGCCCAAACACGGAAGTGTGGGGCATCGCGCTCGCGGACGCAGCCAGCGCGATGAGCGCGCAGATGCACAGTGCGGCCGACATAATTCAAATACAAGCTCTATGGAAGTGTGTGGACGACTCGCGCCCTTATCCGGCGCAACGCCGCCACGCGAGCGCCCTCTTACGCCGTCCTCACGACCACTGGAGATGCACTTGATGCCCTCTAAGGCGTTGTCGGGGCAGTGCAGGGGACGATGGGAACGGAGGTTGTGTGTGTGTGTGTGTGTGTGTGTGTGTGTGTGTGTGTGTGTCGATCAGAGGTACCTTTGGTGTCGATGACTCCCCGCGGAAGCCAAACGCATTTTTCCGGGGACAAGCGGTCCATTAATATTTACGACATACAAAATCGAATACATTATTGTACGATCGGGCATTCCCTTATCAATCGTAAAATTATCACATGACGCGATTCTTTCCTATCGTAAAAGTCGTCCGTTGTATCGGAAAAGGGCGACTGTCAGCTGTTCCGACGACAAACGCGTGTGCGGTTGAGATTATTCTTCGTTTCAAACTGCGTCGACCTTGCGATCGCTTCCCCTCTCTCTCCATTTCGATCGCCTCATAACGCTCTGCCGTGTCCGTTGGAAAAGCGATATCGGCGATCCCCCTCGTTTCCTCGCTGTTGCGGATTGCGGTTTGATTCGCGCTCACACGATTTACATTCCATTTTGCGCTCTGATACTGAGAATGGGGCGCAATCATGGGCACGAGGACCTCCACAAGAATACCAACTTGGTGTGTTTTTAGCATATGAACGCGTGTGGTTAGGTCGCTGGATGAAGAAAACGGGACGGCCTGTGCGTGGCAGACCGTGTCATGGGTCATGTGGTCTGATCGCCAATTCTACGCAGACCGACGCAGAGCTTGCGCTTCTCACGCCAGACGAGCTGGTCGCGCACCATGCCCGGTGAGTGTGTGTTGATAGAGCTTGTGCTTGTAATACCAGTGACTGTCGCACCATCCATGTGAATGGAGTTCGTGTGTGCTTGTATTCTGAACAACAGTGCCTGCGTGCAGCATCAAGCACCAGAACTTCCACCGCGAGCACGAGGGCCACGAGGAAATGCACGCGGAGATCTTCTTCATCCTCGTGGCATGTCTTGTCATTGGCCAAGTGGGCCTGTTTTTGTGGAAAAAGCACCACTATCGGTCTTACCAGGCCGCAACGCTCGTCGGCATGTGGCTCATCGCCGTTTGTTTTTCGCTCTATCTCGAGTACACGCGCTTTGTGTTTGTGTGGGTCGTCTTTACGCTGTGCACGGGCTTCGTCAGCTACCGTGCGTCCCGAAAGCCCCTCGAGCAGCACACTCCGCGGTAAGCTTTGACCCGCTCTGATTGTAGTTCGCACCGAGAACCGCCGTCTTTTGTGGAGTGTGTGCGGGAACGTGTGGAGTGAATCGGCCCTTTGCCCGCGCTCTCCGCACTCTAAGGCTCGGCCTCTGTCTGACTTTGTTTCGAACGCACACCGTCGGCGCAGGCTCGTGTACAAGTGGTTTACGATTGTATACAAGCTGACGTACGCGACTGGGCTTGCGGGCTATTCGCTCCTGATGATCGATTTCTTCATCATGACCCCCGAGTTTTTCCTCTCGGCCGTCGGCGGAACGCTCATGTTCTATGGGCTGTACTTTGGCGTGCTCAACCGAGACTTTGCGGAGCTGTGCGCGAACCAAATGGCGTCCACTATCGGGGTGTGTGCGCGTGTGTGTGTGCGTGCGTGTGTGTGTGTGTGTGTGTGTGCTTGTGGCCATGGAACTACGCCCAGACACTTTGTTGAACGAAGCTGACTTGTCCTGTACCATCTCCTTTTGCAGTACTATTCGGAGAGCGGTCTTCCGAAAAAGAAGCTCGACCCCAACATTTGCTCCATTTGCTGCGAAAGCCTTCCTCCCGTCGGTGCTCCCGAGGACGAGGGCAGCGAGAAGACGTGCCAGCTCAGCTGCAAGCACCTGTATCCCGCCCTGCATGTGCCGTGCTGTTGTGCGCGTATTTGCCGTTGTGTTCACGTCGTTGCTGAAGTGAGCGATTTCTGCCGTTGTTTCTCCTTGACCTTTGTTGGACACTGTCGCAGTTTCCACGAGTTTTGCATCCGGGGCTGGTGCATCATTGGCAAGAAGGAGATTTGTCCCTACTGCCGCGAAAAGGTCGACCTCAAGAAGCAGTTTTCGAACCCGTATCCGCGCATGCCCATCCTTACTCTTGTGTGTCTCGTGCAAATTTGACATTCTGGGGGACGCAGCGGACTGCTGCACGGATGGCATCGGCCTTGCTTCGTCTGCCACATATTTATGACATGTCTTTTCTTAACCCATTCGCCTCAGTTGGGAGAAACAAGACCTTCTCTACGGGAATCTCCTCGATGCGATCCGCTACTTTGTCCTCTGGCAGCCCGTCATCATGTTTATTGTGCAGAACATTGTGTCGTTTTCGGGCCTCAAGTGAGTCCATGCTGCGCGTGTCACTTCTCGTTTAATATGCGCTGCGTGCGGTCGTCGTAACGGACGCTGTAACAAACGTATTGTGGACTGGTTGTTCTATTGCGACTTTCTTGGAGGCAGCCGTGCGTTCGGGTCAGTGCATGTCACCCAAGCATGCCCCTTTCTGATTGGTCAACATGTCACCTTTTACCTTTGTCCGTTTGCCTTTTTAAGGTACAGGTGCATGCGCGGGAGTATTTTTGGAACACATGCTGTGCCGGACCTCTGTAACACACACACGCGCGCGCACACACACCCTCACACGTGTGCACCACACGCGTACACAAAACTGTCATGTACTCTACTCGTATGCGTACTTCTCTCATTTCGCTTCCTAGTTTTCCGCGCATCACTTTCAATGGTTTGAGGTCGAGTGGTGCTTTCAGCTGAAGATTCGAGTCAGTGCCGCGTACTCATTCGCGATGGGCACTTTTTCGAACATCGGACTTCTCGTCCGCAAGAATTATATTGTGAAACGCAGGCGATGGACAATCTTTGTCGAAATTCTGGCGCCGCTCATATTCTTCCTCATCGCCGCATTCATTCGACAGTCACTCAAGCCCAAGGAGTACGCCGCGGGTGAGCCATAGACGACGCGAGTTTGTTACTGCGTGTTCTGCTCTCTGCAATAGAATTGCGCGACCACTCACATATGCCCGTCCGCAGTGTTTTACTCGCCCGATAACATAGCGCCGTTTGCATTGGGCGAGACCATCAAGGTCGCCTTTTCGCCGAACACAACATGGGGTAGGTGATTGGATCCGGCGCAATGCTACTGTTTTTTGTGCCAGTATCGGCTGTTCTCACTCTGTTACTTTTGTTTCCTGTTCATCAACAGCGAATATCGTGATGTCGTCCTTCGCCACGGAGGCGTCGCTGCTGTTCGCATCCCTCGGCGCACCATCTTCCAAGGTCGCCGTGTCCGGGTTTGCGACTCCGTCCGCAATGGAGGCGTCGATGAGTGCGGACGCGGACATTCTGGCCGGCATTGCGCTGGCCAACATGCCATCGCTCGGGTCGTCGCCGTTCCCCACCAACCCCGAGTACGCGATCCGCATGTGCTCCGATTGCACGCCGACGACGAAGCAGCAGTTCCCTGACTTTGTGGGCGGCAGCAACGGACCAAACAACGAGATACCCTACTCGCAGTCGGGCTTCCTCGCCGTGCAGCTCGCCATGGACTCTGCCCTCTCGCTCGCGATGGGAGGGCCGTCGATCGTGTCCACTACGGACGTGATGTTTGTCAGGTGCGAGCATGGGGCTAGCGCAAGAGTGAATTGCAGTTTGTGTGTCGTTTTGCATTTGTGTGTCTCTTTGCGCGCGTTCTGCACGTGCGATGTCTGCCATGTCTGAATACAGTAATGCCCCACTGCAGGTACCCCTACCCGGCGTACGAGGAGAACACGTTCGCGAGCGGACTCAGCGCCTTTCTCCCCCTCTTCATGGTGCTCGCGTGGCTCTTCACCGTGTCGATGACCGTCAAGGACATTGTCTTTGAGAAGGAGAAGCGGCTGAAGGAGGCCATGCGTATGATGGGGCTCACCGACCGCGTCCTCTGGGCGTCGTGGTGGCTCACCGCCCTCTCCTTTATGCTCGTCAGCATCGTCCTCATGACGCTCATCTCGAAGGTCGGCGACGTGCTCCAGTACAGCAATGCCGGCGTCGTCTTTCTCTTTTTTCTGCTCGGCGGCATCTCGGCCATGTCGTTCGCGTTTATGGTCTCGACGTTTTTCAGCCGCGCCAACGTCGCCGCGGCGGCTGGTGGCGTGCTCTTCTTCCTCGCGTTCGTACCCTACCTCTTCATCAGCAATCCGACGACGTACGCCTCGCTTGGGTCAGGCGCGAAGGCGGCCCTCTGCATCCTCGCGCCCTCGTGTCTCGGCATTGGAGGCAAGGTGGGTGCTTGGTGTTAGGCGTTCTGTATTATATGTTGCACGTGGAATTCGGACACTGTTCAAGTTGTGCGCGTCATGCGTATTGAACTGGCAGTTGACGTTTCCGCTCGCACGCACGCGCAGGTCTTCTCGTCGTTCGAAGAAGAGGGCTCTGGGATCAACTGGAGCAACATTGACGACCCGGAGAACCTGCAGAGCGGGGGCGGCACGAGCCTCGCGATGGTGCTCGGCATGCTTGCCATCGACACTGTCCTCTACGCCCTGATCACTTGGTACATGGAGAACGTCTTCCCCGGCGAGTACGGCGTCTCGCGGCCCTTCTACTTCTTCCTCACGCCGACGTACTGGGGATGCAAGCGCCCCGCGACACCCGCCCCTCCGTCCGACAGCCCTCTGGATGCGCGATACCCCGACGGACGCAACCCCAACTTTGAGGCAGACCCGCGTGGACTGCGCGCGGGAATTCGCATTGACGCGCTCACGAAGCAGTTTGAGGGTGTTCCGAAGCCGTCGGTCGACGCGCTGACGCTCAACTTGTACGAGGGGCAGATTACGTCGCTGCTGGGCCACAATGGCGCCGGTGGGTGTGCGCGGGAGTTGAATTTTTGTGTGTCTGTGTGTGTGTGTGTGACAAGGTCTTCGGCGGCGGCTGACGTAAAGTGCCTTTTGGTGCGCAGGCAAGACCACCACGATTGCGATGCTGACTGGGCTCTATGAGCCGACGTCGGGCGATGCGTCTGTCAACGGCCACAGCATCCGCACGGACATTGACGGTGGGTCGCCGCGGAGTGCATGTGAACGTCGCCGCGGAGTGCATGTGGAGCCGTGGAGTGCATGTGGAGCCGTGGAGTGCATGTGAAGATGCATGGAGCCAGTCGCATGAACTCAAAGTGTAAGTGCGAGTGCCTCCAATCTCATCCCTTGCTTGCAGGCGTGCGCCACTCGCTGGGCATCTGCCACCAGTACGACGTCCTGTTCGACGTGCTCACGGTGAAGGAGACGCTCGACTTCTTCTGCCGTCTCAAGGGCGTCCCGAAGGAAAGGTGCGACTGACGTCTATGCTGGTTGCGAATGACTGCGTGCTGTCGCGCTGTCCACTGCCTCCGCTCTTGTGCGCCTTTGCTTGCGATTGTGCGTCTCTGTGTCTTATTCCACTTTTGCGCGCAGCATCAAGGGAGAGATCGACGCCATGATTTCGGACCTCCAACTGGACGACAAGCGCCACGCGCGCGCATGCACACTCTCCGGCGGAATGAAGCGCAAGCTGTGTGTTGGCATCGCGTTTATTGGGCAGAGCAAAACGGTCATGCTGGACGAGCCCACGGCTGGTGCGTGTGTGCGCGCGTGTGTGCGTACGTGCATGTGTGTGTGTATGTGTGTGTGTGTGTGTGTGCGTGGCGTCGCGCCTCCTTGCAACTGTGGGCTTGCAATGCACTAATGGTCTGTTGCGTCGCAATTTGTCGACGAACCCCGCACACGCACGCAGGCATGGATCCGTACGCACGCCGCGCGACCTGGGACCTCATCCTGAAGAACAAGCCCGGCCGCACCATCATACTCACGACCCACCACATGGACGAGGCGGATCTTCTCGGCGATCGCATTGCGATTATGGCCGGCGGTCGCCTGCAGTGCGTGGGCTCGTCCCTCTTCCTCAAGTCGCGCTACGGCGTCGGTTATCACATGACGGTCGTCAAGGGCGACGGCTGCGACGAGAAGCGGATTACGGAGGTGGTCCGCAGTCACGTGCCGGCCGCCGAGCTGATGACGGACGTCGGTCTCGAACTGTCGTACGTCCTTCCGGCGGAGAGCAGCGGCGCGTTCCGACGCCTCTTTGGCGAGATGGACGCGCGCAAGGCGGACGTTGGAATTGCTTCGTACGGCGTGTCGGTGACGACGATGGAGGAAGTGTTTCTGCGCGTGGGCGAGGGCGTGCGCGCTGAGGAGGAGCACGAACACGAGCACGAGGGCGGCGAGGGAGAAAAGGACGCTGCTGTAATCGAGGTCGACGGCGGCGCAGGTACCGAGCGCATCGGTGGCCGGCGCGTGGAAGGGAACGGCGCGCTTTTTGCGCAGCAGTTCCACGCGATTGTTGCGAAGCGCCTTATCCACTCGCTGCGGGACAAGAAGGCCGTGCTGGCGCAGCTGCTCGCGCCCGCCCTCTTTGTCCTCCTCGCCATGGTCGTCGCCAAGGTGTATCCGCCGAACCCCGACCAGCCCGCGCTCGTCTTCTCCGTCAACGACATTCCGGCGTACGCGGTGTATCCGACGCCCGCATACGACGCGCGCACGACCCTCTACCAGAACGGCACGGCCAACGCGACCGCACTCGTCGCTTCGATCGCCTCTGTTTTGTCTGGCCCGTTTCAGTCGGCGAAGGCGCCCAACCCTGTGCAGGCCGTGACACCCGGGACGGTCCAAGCCATGCAGTCGACCCTCCTTCGCACGTACAATGCGTTCCGGTGGGTCTTCCTAACAGTGGCGTGCGCATGTTCGATATGTGCCTTTGTGCGTGCGTCCCTCCCGCTGATTCCATGTAAACTAATTCGATGCCGTCACAGCAACCAGTTTGGCAGCTACGGCTCGTACTCGCTCAACGGCACGACCAGCAACATGACGGCGACGCTGTGGTATCAAAACGAGGCCCTGCACGCGTCGCCGATCTACCTGAACGTGCTCACGAACGCCATCGTCCGCCAGTCGGTGCCGTCGGCGTCGATTGTCACGACGAACTACCCCCTGCCGCAGTCCCTCTCCAAGAAGCTCAACGACGTCAACCAGAGCGGGCTGCAGTTCAGCGTCGGCATTCTCTTCATCTTCGGCCTCTCGTTCAGTGCGGCGTACTTTGTCAATTTCCTCGTCGCCGAGCGTACGTCGGGCGCCAAGCACTTGCAGTTCCTCGCGGGCGTGCACCCGGCCGCCTACTGGCTTGGAACCCTCGCGTGGGACTGCCTCAACTACTGCGTGCCCCTCGTCGCCATCTACGTCGTTGTGCTCGCGTTCCAGGTCCCTCAGTATGTCGGCGCAAATTTTGGGGCCATCGCGCTCATCCTCCTCTTCTACGGCTGGGCGATGGTGCCCCTCATGTACCTCGCGTCGTTCATCCCGTTCAGCGGACCCACGAACGCGTACGTCGCGCTGACGCTTGCGAACGTCGTCGTTGGTCTCGGGACGGTCATCACGGTGTTCACGCTCGACGCGCTTGATACTGCCCAGAGCGCTAACAACGTGCTCAAATGGGTCTTCCTCATCTTCCCGCCCTATGCGTGAGTGTCCTGCACGTAGTCCTCTGTATCTCTCTTTGTTGAGAGCAGGCGTTGATGTTGTGAGCACCAGAGTTGCGTTGCTCACTCTTTTCTTTCTCTCTTCGTGTTGCAGTATGGGCTACGGCATCATTCAGACGGCCAACCAAGCGACCGCCAATGAGTACCTCTCGCAGGCGGGTCTCTCTGGCCGCAACCCCCTCGACTGGAGCGTGTGCGGCAAGAACGTCGTGTTCCTCGCCGTCAGCGGCTTCGTGTTCTTCTTCTTCGTGCTTGTGATCGAGTTCGGATGGCTCTCCGTGTCTCGGCGTCGCCAGCGCAAGGCCGGGGCTGCAGGGGTCGACGCCGACGTGAAGCCCCTTATGGAGGACAGCGATGTTGCGGCGGAGCGTCGTCGCGTGGAGGCGGCCGCGGGCTGCGGGGGTGAGGCGGTGTTCGTGCGCAATCTGACGAAGGTGTACTCTGCCAAGAGCGGCCAGCCGCCCAAGGTCGCCGTGGACGGCCTCTCTTTTGGCATTCCGCCGAACCAGTGCTTTGGTCTCCTTGGAATCAACGGCGCCGGTGCGTGCGCGTGCCTCTATATGGCTTGTGTGCGCTTTCAGTGTCCCCATTTGTCTTTCATGGTTGATGGTTTGCAGTAGATGCGCTTGCTGATCCCTCCCCTTAAGCTTTCGCCTGATAAGGACACGACCTAACACCCCGCACCGCTTTTGTCCCACAGGCAAGACGACGACCTTCAAAATGCTCACCGGCGACTTCCCGCCTTCGTCCGGCGAGGCCTTCATCCAGGGGTTCTCCGTGACGTCAGAGCTTCCCGAAGTCCGCCGCCGCATCGGTTACTGCCCTCAGTCGATCGACGCCATGATCGGCGCGATGACCGGCCGAGAGCTGCTCACCATGTTCGCGCGCCTTCGTGGCATCGCGCCTGACGACCAGAAGCGCGTCGTGGCCGCGTGGGTGGCGCGCCTTGAGCTTGAGCGCTACGCCGACCGCCCGTGCGGAACGTACAGCGGCGGAAACAAGCGCAAGCTGTCGGTGGCCGTCGCTCTCATCGGCGGTGAGTGTGGCTGAACTTTCTCCCATTGCTCTCCCTCCCCTTTCCCGTCCTCCTCCCTCCCCCTAACTGAAGCATGTCAGCTGTCTGACGAGAAACGATCGCCGCTCGCTGCAGATCCCCAGGTCGTGTTCCTGGACGAGCCGACGGCGGGAGTCGACGCGAAGGCGAGGCGCTTCATGTGGAACACCATCACGAGCGTCGTGCGCGAGGGAACGTCCGTCGTGCTCACGAGCCACTCGATGGAGGAGTGCGAGGCCCTCTGCACCCGTCTCGCGATTGTCGTCGGAGGCACTTTCCGATGCCTCGGAAGCCCGCAGCACCTGAAGAACAAGTTTGGGGGCGCGTACGAAATCGCTGTGAAGCTCGGCGACTGTGGCGATGCACGGAAACAGTCCGTAGAGTCCCGCAAGAAGTCGTTGCAAGCGGCCCCTCGCTTCTCCCGGCCGTCGGCGACGAATGGAGACAGCCTCGCGATCGACGTGTCGTCGACGCTCTCCCCGGCAGTCGATACGCTTCCCTTCGAGCGCTTTGTGCGCGAGCGGTTTCCCGGGGCTGTACTCAAGGAAAAACACGACGGATTCGTGCGATACGAAATTGGGCGGGCGCGCGAGTCGGTGGTCGGTGACGCCGCTGTTCAGCGTCAGGGGCAGCCGCGTGCGAGCGTCTCTGCTGCGCTCAACCTCGGCGAGATTTTCGGGTTGCTTGAGGACGCGCGTGCGCAGTTCTCGATTGAGGACTACAGCGTGAGCCAGACGACGCTCGAGCAGGTGTTTATCCGCTTCGCCAAGCAGACATCAGCCATCTGAGGCTATGTAAAATGAACTGTAATACACACAAATTGAGACTGACCATCGACGCAACCGTTGATTCGGGCGTGCATGAGATTGGCTCGCGACTGGCCATCGCGGCTCTGTTATTATTGAAAACAAACAACAATCCACTTCGCCGCCAGCGACTTCAGTCATTTTGATCAATGTAGGATGGCGGCCCACTCACTTCGTGCGCATTCTAGCAAGAAAGCTGGGTTCCTGCGCACTTAGGGACGGGTGCTGAAGCCCATGGAAGACGACTCACGAATTGCTGACATTGTTTTTAAATACCGCAACGATTTTCAGACGAACGCAAGCGAGACAGGGCGCACGCGATAAAACGACCAGTGCAACTCATGGCGCAGAGGGGACAGCCCGCGCGGCGTCCCGCACGCGAGATAGCCGCTGCTGCCACGGGGGCATTTGTGCCGCGTCAACCGGCTGCGACTTTAGGGATGGAAAAACAGAGGTTAGCCACGCAATGAAATAGGAATGCATTTGGAGTGAGGGCATTATTTGATAGCACGGACACTGCGCAACCCACCACAACAATGCGCTGAGGGTCGCCGGGCGGCTGTTCCTTGGGCTCGAGCGCACGTGACTGCAGGCTTGTGACGACCTTGCGAATGGCGTCCAGCTCCTATCGAAGCAGGCGAGTTGAGCCCTCCCAATGCAGAATGAATAGAATGCAAAACATGGGCGCTCAAACGCACACACACGAGCGCACAGACATGCGCAATAGTGCACAGACACGCATGTTCGCGCAGATGATTTTCAAACACCTCGCACGACACGGCCTGATATGCGTGCACTCACCTGGCGGTGAGCGAGAAGGCGGTCGATGTCGGCGGCCATCTGGTTCTTGGCGCGGATGAGCTCACTTCGCTCTCGTGTGAGGTCGCTGCGGACGCCACGCAATCAGCGCACGAGCGTCGAGCAGTAAAGAGCAGCGATTACAACACAAGACACCGACGAGGAGCATGCCAGAGCAGAGAGTGTCGACGTCTAACAAAGAACGGGCCACACGACTAAGTGGAGTACAACCCTCAAAGCGACGCGCCATATGGCGCGTGCGGAATCAGATATACCCACGCGACCTCTTCATCCAGCAGCGCAATGTGCTCTCGGCAGTCGCGCACGTCGGCGTCGCGTGCACGAATCGTGTCGACGAGGTAGCCGTAGGGCTGGCGCGAGTTCTCGAGAAGCTTGTTGGCGTCGTTGAGCTGTTCCCCGACGGCCTTCAACCGTGACTGCTCCGCCGCGACGTCCTTTTTGAGGCGGGTGATTTCGCGCTGCTGCGCAAGCACCTTGCGGGCAAGCTGGACACTGTGTGGGGAGAGTACGGCAAGAGTGCATCAGCACACGAGACTAGAGCGGCCCATTGGCGCCGCCGTTGCTCACCACCCTTCACACACATCAGCAATAACGTGGAGAAGAGAGAGGAGCACACGCAAAAATGCACGTGTGGGGACTGTGCTGCGTGTACGCACAAATGGGATACCTTTGTTGGAGTCTTCGCTTAGCGTTTCCCGTCGTATTCAGTCCGTAGCCGTACGACAGCAGCAACTGCTCCGTGTCCACATCGCCTTCCACTGCAAACAGCGCAATGTGAGCAAAAAAAAGTCAGCGATCGCAGCCAAAAACCGAAAAGGGCAAACGGGGCGCGTCCTGCGTGGTATGGATCTGCTCTCTTCCCCGGCGAGCTCCCACCTTCCGCGGCATGCAAGACAACGTCATCGAGCTCCTTCTCGAGGGCCTCGTACCCCTTGAGCTTGCTCGCCATGTCACCCAGCTGGGACTCAAGCTCAGAGACGCGCTTGTCCGACTGGTTTTGCAGCGCGTAGAATTCCTTGGTCAGAATCTGCAGAGAAAAGGGGGGGGGGGGGGGGGGGTCAAAACAAATTTGAAGCATCGGCTTTGTGTCGTGAGTTTGTGAGTTTGGAAATCCAAATCGGCTGCCACGCTCAGCCGGATCAAGCCGATGACAAGCAACTCTCTCACGCATATGAGTGCTTTCATGAGACAGGACAAGAGGGGGAGGGGGGAGGAGGAACAACTGGCGCACTCCCTCGCATATGAGTGCTTTCACGAGACAGGACAAGAGGGGGAGGGGGAAGGAGGAACAACTGGCGCACTCCCTGCGCACCTCCGTCTTCTTGGTGAGGCGGTCGATTTCGAGCTTCGCCTGGCGCAGCTGTGCGTTGGCCTCGTCGTGCAGCAGTCGCAGGCGCTCGTGCTCAAACGCGCGCATCTTCAGATCACCCGTCAGCTCCACAATCTTCGAGTCCGACGTCGCCTGCAGCTGGCGGAACCTGCCGAACAGACGCAAAAGTGGCGAGTCAAAAATACAATACAGCATGTGCGTGTGCGTGCGTGCGTGTGTTCGGGGGATGTACGATAGTGCGGGAGAAGGGAAAAAAAGACCCCGTTGACGACTGCAATTTGAGCAATTGTGTGCGGCGACTACCCACTCGTCCGTGAGGCGGTCGATGCGCTGCTGCGCCTCCTTTTCTGCGGCCTTCGCGCGCTCCATTTCCGCAACGGCGACATCGCGCGCCTCACGAAGTGTCCTAAAAACCACGGCGCGTGCGCACAGAGGCAGGTTTGGAGTGAGCGATGAGCGCAAAAAGCGCAGATGACTGGGGACATCACACATGCAGCAATGGCCCGTAACAAGCGAGGGCAGGCATAGCACACACACCTAGCGAGGGCAGGCATAGCTCACACAGGCGCGCGTGGCAACACAATGCGCACCCAAAGCCGCACACGACACACGCACCTGTTCTCCCGCTCGAACAGTTCCTTTGCGCTCCCTCGCAATTGCGCGAGCTCCTTGTTCGTTTCCTCGCGCATCTTGGCCAGTTCTTCCTCCAGCCGCGCCTCGTAGTCCACGCGAGAGCTCTCCCGCGCAAGCGCCAGCCGCTCGTGCATTTCTTCCCTCTGCCGCACGGCGTCCTGCAGAGACGCGTTCAAACGCGCCACCTCCGCGTCCAGTCGGTTGCAGCGCGCCGCGAGCATGTCGCCCTCTTTTGTGAGGTACCCCTTGTCCATCTGCAGCATCTCTGCCTGGCGCCGCACGTCTGCCAGCGCGCGCGACAGCTCGTCCCTCTCCGCCGTGCGCGCGCGAAGTTCGGCGTCCGTGTACGTGAGCGACTGGTTGAGGTCGGCGGCCTGCTTTCGAAGGCCGTCGCGTTCGGCTTCCATGGCATCGTACGTGTCCATGCGGTAATTCGACCGCTCAATCTTCCCCACCGTGGCGCTGAGCTCTGCCTCCAGCCGGAGACACTTCTTTTCGAGCGTCGCAATCGTCGAGCGATGGTCCTTCTCCTTCTCGCTCGCTGTCGCGAGGAGTGCGTCGTAGTCCCGCGCGCGCCGCATGCACTCGGCATCCTTCTTGGCCAGCTTGTCGCGGAGGTCGTCGTTCTCCTTCGCGAGCGACGCGTTCTCCGTGCGGTGCGTCCTCACAATTTCAAAGAACTTGAGCAGCACATAGTCGCGCACCGACAGCGACTCTTCCGGCAGCGCCTTGAGCTCAATGTAGCGCGCCTCCGAGATGGCCGGCTGCGCGAGCTCCCGCTTGATGTCCTCTATGCGCTCCCGGAGTATCGGGTTCTGCGCCTCCATTTCCTGCTGCCGCTTGCGCACGGCCATGAGCTCCCTCTGCGTAATCTCCTGCATGCGCTGGTACTCGTCTTGGTGCCGCCGAATGACCGTGTCTTGGTTCAGCTGGAGCACGTGGCGCGCGTGCATCGCGTCCTTGAGCTTCTCCTCCACCTCGGCCACGCGCGCCTCGCACGCCGCGCGCAGTTCGTCGATCTCCATCGTCCGCTGAGAGAGTTCCAGGCGCAGCAGTTCGTTCTGTTTCACCAGTTCCTCCTTCTCCAGGCGCCTGTGCGCGCTCCGCTTGCGTGACGTCGGCCCAGAAGTGCCCACGCCGCCACCGCCCGGCGACAGCAAATCCGCGAGCGACGAACCCATGCTCGAGTCCGTCATGGCACCGTTACTCACGTCCACATTCTCATCACCGCCGGCATCGAGGTCGCTAAGGAGCGCCGAATTGCTTTCGCTCTGAGCGGGCGATCGCGCGACAGGGGGCACTTGCGACCGCGCTGTGCTCCTCCCCTCCGCCGACCCCGTCCCTCCTCTCTCAGCTCGCTGCGCACTGCCGCTCTCTCCGCGCCTCTCTGATCGCCCTGAGGCTGAGCGGGTGCTGTGACGCGACTCGCCCGCGCGTCGCCGTGGCTCACGCTCCATGACAGAGGATGTGCAGAGCAGATAGCGGCACACGCGCGATGTAAACGTCGACCCAAATTCGCCACACACAATGTGCGCACGCCTGAGGTGAAAGGAGGAGAGAGCCCGCGCAGGGCGTCGCAAGCAAAGGAAGAGTGTCGCCAAAGGAGGGCAAAACGAAAAGGAGAGCTCGTTCTTGGCGTGATTCGAGCGTTTTTTGAACGCGCGCCAAAAATCAGCCCTCACGTGACCAATTGCATTCTCGTCAGAAATAGGGTACTGCACGTCCACACACGGCGGCGTGTGCGTGCGTCTGTGCGAGAGAGCAGAGCGAGCAGAGAAGGCGCAAAAAAGTGACAGTGCGTGGGGCACATGTGTGTGCTCGCGCGCGTGTGGGCGGCCCACAGCAGAGGGGTTTGTGTTCTCTTTCAATCGCCTCCAGATTTCCGCTCACTCGGAGCAGCGGCGAATATGTGACGCGGCCACTTGCGACCCCTTGTCGCTCTTTATCGGCGCCATGCCGCGCGGAAACCCAGCGGCCGCTTCTCCCGCCGCCGCGCAACAAGCGAACATTGCGCACGTGGCGTTGCGCATTTCGGAGCAAGGGAGCGACGTGGATGCCGCGTGGTTGCGCGCGCAGACGGATGGGGTTGTACAGGACGCCCTCGGAGAGTGGCTCGTCTCGGCCGTGCGCGCGGGGCGAGAGGACCTCTGCGCTGTGCTTCTGGATGCCGGTGTGTGGGCGCGGGTGCATGTGCACATACTGCGATGTCCTCTTCTGTTTCGCAGTGCGTGACACGCACGTCTCTTCCGTTCGAATTTCAGGCGCCGATGTCAACCACGCGTGGACGGGTGGGCTGCGACCGCTCCATCTTGCTGTTGGGAACGCGCGCATTCTCGCCCTTCTCCTCGACCGCGGCGCGCAAGTGGCCGTGCGGGACGACAACGGCATGTCGCCCGTCGCGTACGCCGCCGGACAGGGACAGCTCGAGTCTCTGTGCCGATTGATAGACGCCGGTGGGGATGTGGACGGAGGCACGTCCGACGGGCGCATGTTCCCGCTGCAGTTGGCGGTGCAGGAGGGACACAGGAGCGTCGTCGCGTACTTGATTGCGCGCGGTGCCAGCGTGTCGGCGCGCGCTGCGAACGGGACGACCGCGCTTCACTTTGCCGCGCATTTTAACTCGCTCAAGTGCGCGCGTCTGCTGGTGGCTGCGGGCGCCGAGGTGGATGCGACGTCGTCCGATGGGCTCACGCCGTTGCACATCGCCGCGGGTACGTGTTCTATTGGTGGCGGTCGCTGTGTTGTGTGTCATGTGTGTTTGTGTGGGCATGTATGCGTGCGCGTGTGTGTATGTACATGTACATATAAATGTGTGTGTGTGTGTGTGTGTGTGTGCGTGTGTGTATGTACATGTACATATAAATGTGTGTGTGTGTGTGTGTGTGTGTGCGTGTGTGTGTGTGTGTGTGTGTGTGTGTGTGTGTGTGTGTGTGTGTGTGTGTGTGTGTGTGTGTGTGTGCGTGCGTGTGTGTGTGTGCGTGTGTGTGTGTGTGCGTGTGCGTGCCGTTGCGTCGTTTCCTGCAGAACAGGCCTGATGCCGAGCGACAACCACAGCCAAGGGCCACACTGCGATGGTCGAAATGCTGCTCGGCGACAGCGCCGAAATCGACGTCAGGGAATTGCGAGAAGAGCAGGCATGTTACGTGCCCTCCCACCGTGCCGTTCTCCGTTATTTTGTGCCTACGACACCCGTGCTGTTGTTCACACGCACACATGGAGTAATGTCCGTTCTGGCGATGCAACACACCGTGGCTTCTTTCCCCATCACTACTCTACGCTCTCCCTGCAGACACCTCTGCACCTCTCCGCGAGCGGTGGCCACGTGGCATGCTCGCGTCTCCTCCTCGAACGCGAAGCGCCCGTCAACGCACGCGACCGTTCGGGTCGCACACCCCTCCACGTCGCCGTGCAGCAGGCGCGCGGCGGCATCGTCGCCCTTCTCATCGAATACGGCTGCGACGTCGACGCAGCCGACTGCGAGGGACGCACGCCCCTCCACTACGCCGCTGCGCTGGGACATGGAGGGTGCGCGGGCGCGCTTGTCAACGCAGAGTGCGACTTGAGCGCGCGCGATTCCGCGGGACTCTCTCCCGCGCACGTGGCGGCACGTGCCGGTCACGCGGCCGTGCTGTCGGTCTTTCTTGACGCACGCCCCGAAGAGGCCGTCGCCCGTGACGAGAGGGGAAAGACACCCCTGCACTATGCCGCGGCTGCTGCGCGCGCTACGTGCGTGCGGCTGCTGGTTGACAGAAAAGCGGACATCAGCGAGCGGGACGACGAGGGCCGCACCCCGCTCGACCTCGCCCCGGCCCTTTCGGCGCCGCACGATGCTGCAGTGGCCGAAGTGCGCCTGTTGTTGGGGGATGCGTCGGCGGAGGAGGAAGAGGCACCCACAGCAGACACGGCGGCGCCTCCGTCTGTCAGGGGAAACGATGCACACTCGAGCGATTCGCGTACAGCGCCGTCGGTAGCTGACACACAGTCGCTCGGTGCGCGCATGGCCGCCGTTTCTTTAAGCGAGGGCTCGGAAAAGCCGGCGCCCAAGAAGAAGAAGAAGGCGCGGTCGAAGGCAAAGCGCGCATCCGGGGGATCGCCGGCGTCCCCTGCGGTCGCGCGGGCCGCCGAGCGAAACGGAGGCGCGCCGTCGGACACACTGAGAAGCGAAGATCCGGGTATGTTCGCACGCTGCGGGTCGCATCGTTCTCTAGTGTGCCTCTTGCGCTTTGTTTTGTGCGGGCATGCACACATGTGCCTGTCTGTGGGTTTTTCATTGACCGGCGGTTGTCTTTTTTGCAGCGCGCGGTCGCGCTGTGTCTGCGTCGGGCGTGTTCTCCATCGGGAAGATCCGCTACGACAGGGACAAAGTGCTGGGTGTGTGGCACGTCCACTTGCATCGATTCAGGCGTTGCGCGTGTGCGTGTTGCTTTGGGTCGCCGTTTCGCGCGCTCACGTGCCTCATCTCTACGCATACACATGCGTAAGCGCACTCACCCTCCACTCTTCGTTCATACATGCGCCGTCGCAGGATATGGAAGCCATGGCACGATTGTCTTTGACGGGTTTTACGACGCCCGCCGCGCCGCCGTCAAGCGCATGCTTCGCGAATTTACCACGCTTGCAGCTAAGGAGGTGGCGATGCTGTCCCTCCTGTCGGAGTCGGAGTCCCATCCGAACATTCTGCGCTACTACGGGCGGGTGCGTGGGGCGCGTCTTTGTGCGGTGTACCCTCAGCGCCTATTATTTCGCCGACAACACACACACACACACACTCTCTGTCTCTCTCTCTCTCTCACTCACACACTCACACAGACGTACAAAGACGTTGCGCACGTGCTGACACGTGACTGCCAATGCCTGTTGCCAGGAGGAAGACGCCGAGTACATCTATCTCGCCGTCGAGCTGTGCGTTGGCCCCCTCAGTGCGGTGTATGACGAGCCGCAGGACGCGGTGGGTCCCTCTTTCCTCACGCTTATTTCCACTGTGCGCGCTCGTTGCGTGGAAGGCAGTTTTGGTTTACTCAAGGACTTGCGTGTGTGCGATTTCCTTGCGCGAGAGTTTCACTCTGCTGCTGTCCGCCACCGTGGAAAAGTTTTTCCCTGCTCCCACGAGACCTACGAAAGCACCTTCTGCTCGGGACATTGTCGAGTTGCTGCGGGCTCACTCGTGCTGCGCATTCACAGGAAATTGCAGCGCGCACCGCCCTCCTCCGCCGGCTGTGCAATAGTCCCCATGGAACCGAATTCGCAAAGAAACTGGCGCGCCAACTGCTCGAGGGACTGAGGTGGGGATGCCTGCCCCCATGTTACTGTCCCTGTGTTGCGCTTTTGGAACGTTATCGTGGGTTTCCTTGTGTGCGGACATGGTCGCTAATGGTTTTTGCGCGCAGGTTTTTGCACTCGCTAAACATTGTTCACAACGACATCAAGCCACAGAATGTGCTTATCGGCACTTCGAACAGGTACTGGTGCTGAAGTGTGCCTGTGTTGCGTGTGCGTGCTTGTACAAATGCGTGCCTGCCTTCGTGTTTGTGCGTTGTGACCTCTCGTGTGCACGTCTAATGCGTTGCGGCCCACACCCCACCCATTCACGATACACACCCAAACGCGATCGCAGCATCAAGATATCCGACATGGGTATTGCACACCGCATCGTGGGCGATCGCACGACCTTCACTTTCACGCACGGCCGCCCCGACACCGGGCTCTACACCGCCCCAGAGTGAGTCTCGTGTGGCGTTGCATTGTGTTGCTGCGACCTTCGTCTGCCCGCCGGACGTTGCGCGTGTTGTAAAAGCCGGCCATGCCTGTCTCCTAATGTGCGTGTCCACAACAAGTGGAAGCATGCATGTCTGTTACTGACAGGGTTCTCTGCAGAGTGCTGGACACTTCCGGGGTGAAGACCAAGATGGTGGATATTTTTGCGGCCGGTTGCGTGCTCTATGGGCTGTTCACGCGAGGCGGCCATCCTTTCGGTGGAAGGTGCGTCGAGAGATCCGTGCGCGCGTGCGTGCGCTCTTGCATGTTGTGTTCGTGTGCGCGCGCTACAGTGCGTGCATATTGGTGCGTGTGTTCTTATGCGTCAATTTCTCCTCGCGGCCATTCAATCCGAACGTTCCCATGTGCGCAGCTTCAAGGCGGAGACGGAAGTCAACATACGAAGGGGACAGTACTCGATCGGCGCACTCAACGCAATCGATCCCGAGGCCGCAGACCTTGTCGAGTGGATGTTGCAGCACGACCCTCGCCAACGGCCCACGTGCGACGAGGCTCTTGCGCACCCCCTCTTCTGGACGGACGAAGAGCGCCTCTCTCTCGTGGAAGACATGAGCGAACCACCCGCGGAAGTTCTCGCGGCCCTCGAGGCGCGCGCAGGCGCAATATTCGGGCCGAGTGCCGAGGGCGCGCCGCTGACATGGATGCCCCGGATCGACCGATTGGTTCTGGAGTACGCGTCTTCGCACCGTCAGTACAACGGGGCGTCGGTGATGGACTTGCTTCGTCTGCTGAGGAACGTCCATCAGCACTTCAAGGCCCTCCCGACGGCCGTTGCGCGCGCCGTGGCGTGCGATGGGGGCGGTGACGAGGAGCGGCTCCGCCTGGCGGGGGCGAATGCAGGCACGCGGCGGTCCGTTGTGCTCGGGTACTTCCAGCGGCGGTTTCCCGCGCTTGTGATTGAGGTGTATCGCGCGAGGAGGTCGTCGTTTGTGTGAGAACGCTCGTCGACGTGGGGGCGTTTGCGTTTCTGTTGGCTCGTGTGGTCTTTCGCGGGCCGAAGGACTGCGCGTGTGTCTATCTGGACGCCTATTGTTAGGATGCCACGATGGCTCGAATGAATGCACGGGTGCCTCTGTTCGTGTGTGAGCGCACCGCAACTGTCAGTGCAAGCGCATTCCAAAAACGCAGCCGCGATATATTGCCAACGATTGCCGAGGAAAGACGCAACGCACGCCCACGCCCAATGCCCCAATCTCACAAAACCATTCACTGCCACTGCAGTGTTCCGTTATTTGTTCGCCGGGTCGCGCTTGGGAATAGCAATCGCCCAGCTGTGGAACGTCGCCTTCATGGCACGCTGCCGCTGAGCGAGCTCCGCGAGAGAGAACTCAATCTCGCCCGTTCTCGCCGCGGTCCGCACCGCGCGGAGCTCGTGCATCAGAAGTGCCCGCCGCGTGGGAAAAACGTGGGCGCACTGGCACGACTTCGCACGGCACAGGTGGCGCTCGCCGCCTTCCGCGGGTGTGGCCGCCCTCGCCGTCGATCGAGCGCGTAGCTCCTTCATCGGTCGTTCTTGGGCACTCGGGGCCGCGGGGGCTTGCTTTTCCGCCTTGACCTTGACGACCCGCCCTGTCGCGCGCCGCGGCACAGCGACGGCCTTCTTCTTCGCCGGGGCCTTCTTTGCAGTCTCGTGGGAGAGGACTGCACGCGCGGGCCACAGTTTCTGCTTGCGGGACGCCTTGGGCCGCACGTGCGACACGCGCTTTTTCGGTGGGAAAACTTGCGGCGTGTCGCTTGTGCGCGAGCGGAGAAAGTAACGCGGCTCATAAAACGATATGTCGTCGGCCGGCATCGCGTTCTCCATGTCACCGCACGTGGGGGTTGTGCAACGCGCGGGACGCTGCTCAGGGCCTGGTGTGACGGGGCTCTCCGCGCACCTTTCGGGCGTGGAGGGTGGGGGACTCTCGATGCCGCCAACAAGCGCGGAAGCGTCCAGGCTATCGACGTGGTCCTCGTCGAGCTCGCGCACGCACATGCTGTAGCCGGCCTTTAGCTCGACCGCGTCAGGGCGTACGCAGCAGTCGGTGGCGTTGACGTCGACGTCGTACCAGAGCGTCACGTCGCTGCAGGGCGTCGGGGGAATTATGAAACAGGGCGACGGGTCGACGCTCGCGCGCTCGTCGGCAATGTAACAGGGACTGCTGGCCAGGTAACTGTCGTCTGCCCCGCTGTAGGAACACTCCGTCGGGTCCAGGTAGCATGCAGGCTCGATGGAGGCGAAGATGACGTGACCTCGCGTCATCTGCGTCACGTGGATGCTGTCGCACACGGAAGAAATGGGCGGCAACGTGACAGGGAGCGCTTCGTATGCGGCTTTCCACTCATCGCCAAGGCTAGTCATTTTCGATTCGGAGCGTGGTTCGTATGAGAAGTGGGAACAGAAAAGTAAAGGAGGACCCGCGGCGATGCGGGCGAGAACGTGAGCACCTTGAAACGATACATTTTATGTCTTGCCTCTGTTAAATTCACGGGGCCAACAGGCGCGTGCGTTGCGTCGTGGGCGTGCTGTCGCGGCGTGCGGGGGAACAGCGTGCGGCGGTGTGTGAGCGCGCGTTGGCGAGAGAGAGAGAGTGTGTGTGTGTGTGTGTGTGTGCGTGTGCGTGTGAGTGGATGCGCGCCCCTAGTGTGTGCGTCTGCCCAAACACAAGGGAAAAAAAAAAAAAGGAAATAAGGACGGTAACAGCGTTGCCTCGCGCTCCATTTCGTGGCGCCGCAAGTTCGAAACCCGTAACACGCGCCGTTTTTTTGTCCGCCGGATTTCCCAAAACAATGACGTCACGCTCGTCAGACGCGAGTCTCCTGAAGTCGCTGGAAGGATTGCAGGTGCGTCGACACGCCCCACGGCTGCATGCAGGGCATGTCCAGACTCCCATGCCCCGTCTCCTGTACTTCAACAGGCGGGGCGCCGCAGAATCCATCCGCCTTGTTCTTGCCGAAGCGGGCGCCGTGTACGACGACGTGCGCCTCAGCGAGGCCGACTTTGCCGAGCGGAAGAATGCGGGGCGACTGCCCTTTGGCCAGGTGCCGGTGTTCGAGACGGAGGGTGTCGTCTTGGCGCAGTCGATGGCAATAGCGCGCTTCGTCGCACGCACGCACGGTGAGTTTGCACCGTGAGCTTACGAGTTTCGCCGGGCTGACTTCATCTAGTTTTTCGTACAGTCGCGTGTTGTTCCTTTGTCTTCTCATGCTACCTTTTCTCCACGACGTTTTGCGGAACGGCGTATTGCTCTTCGCAATTTTCTTTCTCTGGTCCCTTGGGTACGTTCTCTAACCACGTGCCTTCCAGGCCTTTATGGGACGAGCCTCGTGGAGGGCGCGCAGATTGACGCTATCGTGGACGGTTTCGCAGATCTGCGGGCGTCTTTAAGCGCTGTGAAAGCTGCGACGCCCGAAGAACGCCCTGCAGCCCGCGCGCGCTTCGTCGCTGAGGACCTGCCGCGGTGCTTGGGACACCAGGAGGCGATTCTCGCGCGCAATGGCGGGGGATGCGGGTGGTTTGTCGGCGAGAGCATCAGCCTCGCGGACATTGTGGCCTACAGCGCCCTCGCCGCGTACGCCTCCGAAGTGCCCAATGCACTTGACGCCTTTCCTCTGCTTCGCGGTCTAATGGGCCGCGTGGAAGCTCGACCGCGCATTGCCGCTTGGCTGGCCAGGCGCCCTGCGACCGCGTCCTAGGGCACGTGTACAGCAAGAGTGTTACCGGAGAGGGACAGGGAGAGGGACGACCGCGGTCTACGTCCGGCTTGCACATGCCGCGTGCCGTTCTGCGAACGGCGGCATTCCCTGCGTCGACAGGAGCCAAGAGACGAGCAAGACAGCGGCGTAGTGGTTTCAGCTGCGACGCTCTGAGTGACAAAAGTCTCGTCAAGTTCGAGGCGTCACTCGCGCACCGGCAATTAAAAACGTAACCGCTGTTCATTCTACCCGTTGTCTCTATTTTGCCTCTTGTGCCGCGGTAACACCAGCTTCCAGTGTCACGGCTACTTTACGCAGTCGCGGTTGCCGCATCGACGTCGTACAGGGGCAGCAGGGGTACCCCAATGGCCCAACTGTGGAACCTGAAGCCAAGCGCGCACTTCTTCGCCGTGAGCTCCGACGACGAGAGCGCAATGATGCCATTCTTCGCCGCAAAGCGCACGGCGCGCAGTTCGTGCATCAGACGCGCTCGATTTGAGGGCAGGGTCCTCCCACACTTGCACGACTGCGCGCGACATTTGTACGCGGGCTTCCCCTTAGCCGCGCAAGGAGTGTGCGCCGTGTCCGCCAGCTCAGTCTCCGCCGCTGAAAATTGCGGTATGCTCTCGCTGGCAGTGCGCGAAGCCTTCACCTCAAGCGACTCGCTCACAGTTGTAGGCGGTGCAGTTGATGTCGCCCTTCTGCTCGGCTTCGCGGAAGTGACAGCACGACGCGCCCGCCGCTTAGAGTTGTGGATGTGGGGCGCCACTCTCTGTCGCACGCGAAGCCCATCTCGCAGAGGGAGGTACCACGAGATATCCTCGCTGGCCTCGAGGGTCGCCTGCGGTGAATCCCCGTTGCCGAGCGATTCGTCGACAGTCCCTGCGGCCTGCACGGCGCACTCTTCCCCCGTCGCATTCTCGCCCCCGGCCCGCTCGCGGCATTCATGTTCACCCTCTGAAACGAAAGACGGCTCTTCCTCTGCGTCGCAGACAGTTGCGTCGTCGCTCGCAAAAATCGGGTCGTACTGATGCTCCGTAGTGGGTTCCTCGATTGCTGAGTTCTCGCCGACAAGCTCCTGTGCCAACTCGATCGCATGGGTGGTGTGCACGTACGTCGCGTCGGCAGCATAAACGACAGACGCAGGAACGTCGCCCGCTTGCGCCTCGTGATTGCAGCTTTTCTCGTCGTCGCCAAGGACACAGTCCTCTGTTACCACGTCGGAACCTTCGTCGAGCGCGCTTACATCAACTGGAGCGACAGCGGCAAGCATGTTGGTGAAAGAAAACATTTCTCCGGTCGCCTTGCATGGGTGCGCGTCGCCGGCGTTGCTGTCGCCGTCCGCTGTGGGTGACACCGAGAGATCCACGTAGCTGTAACACTGGCCTGCGAATTCATAGGAAATCGCGTAGAGTGTCTCGAGTTCGCTGAAACTGTTGAAGTCGTTCTCGAGAGTGGAGGATGCGCTTTCCAGTGTGTTGAAATGGTCGTACCAAGCACACACGAGGTCGTCCATGGTGGGGCGGTCGATGGCAAAGGAAGCGCTGCGGTAAAGTTGATTACAGTCTTATTCACGAAAAATAATTAGAGGAAATGAAGTCACAACATGTGTGGTGCCTGTGCATGCTGTTGCTGCACGTGCGCGTGTGCATGCCGCTGTGGTGTATGCGTCTCTGTGTGTGTGTGTGTGTGTGTGTGTCTGTGTGTGTGTGTGTGTGTGTGTGTGTGTGTGTTGTGTGTGTGTGTGTGTGTGTGTGTGCACACGTGGTGCGTGGGTGCGCTGAAACCGCAGTGGAGCGATTGCTCCCGCGAGGGCCAAATTAGCTTCTTCCGTTGCCAGGGAGCGCGCCACAAAGAAGAGCTGTTTCTCGAGATGCTGCCCACGACTTGTCGACGCGGGTTCGAGGCCGACGGCATGTACTTTTTTCCGGTTACCCCAAACAGTTTGTCCAGTGGACATTTGAAAATTTTGCCGCTCACACTGAAACATGGAAGTGTGCCGTTTCGCCAGTGACTCTGCACCGCAACAACAGCCTGTAAGCCCCCAAGGAGATGGGCGTCGTATTCGTCGCAAGCCCCTTCGAGGCGGTTGCCGCGTGCCTTGCGTTCACGCTCGTGTTCGTCGGCAGTCTTTACCTGTGGAGAACGCCGCTGCATCGGTAAGTCCCCTTGCCTCGAGGGTGCTTTTGTGCCAGTCCTCTTGAACTCGGCCCTGCGTCCCACAGACATCGTGACGAACCCGATGTCATCTTGAGGCGGTTCGTGAGCGTGTCTTTCGTCGTGATTAGTGTCCCGCTCTTGCTCGCACACGTGTTTGCGACAACAGCTGACGATGGAGAGGTATGTGCCACCGAGCGCCAGGCGCTTTCTGCGTACCTACCATGTTGGCGATTGCGCGTCGTTCACTGTGCATATGTCGTGTTGCTCACACGATCACCCCCAGCCCAACGCCCACGGCGTGCTCTATTGGATGGGTTTTCGAGAGGACAATGCGTTGCGGGCGACGCTCATTCCGCTCGCGATCACAATCGTCCTCTTTGTCGGCCCACTCGTAATGGACTACGCCGACGGAGAGTCGCTCTCGGACCGCGTGTCGTGGGACCTTGTGTCCCTTCGTAATATCGTAGTGGTGGGCAGTTATGTGTAGATGCTCGTCATATCTCCATGTAACGCACCGTCAACCCTCGCGTCGTTACATTGGCGTTACTCTGACGCGTGCGCACGGCAGGGTCCCCTGACGGAGGAGATTGTCTTCCGCGGGTGCATGATGCCGCTGCTCGTGCCTGCGTTTGGCCCAAACACGGCCATTTTGGTGAACCCGCTGTTCTTCGGCCTCGGTATGTCACCGACGTTCGCATGGCCTTGTCGTTGTCTCGCCTGCTCACTCGGGAGTTCCCGCGTTCTTGTCCGCGCATGTTCGCAGCGCATGCGCACCACATTTTGCACATTCTGCACGCGCAGGGCACCCCGCTGCCACGGGCCGTGCTTATTGTCGGTGAGTAACTCGATGTCTGCGCCCCTTGCGTCTGTTGTGTGCTGACATGATGCCCACACAGGCGTGCAACTCTTTTACACGTCGGTGTTTGGGCTCTACTCGTCGTTTCTGCTGGTTCGGACTGGTGAGTAACGGCGAGATAATTAACTGCAGTGCCTTTTTGTGTGTGTGTGGGTGCGCGCGTGCAATCGACTGGAACTCATAATTGCGGGATGTCATCGATCCTTGCACTCACGCGCGTTTTCACGCACATGCAGGGAGTATATTTGGCCCGATTGCGACGCACGTGTTCTGCAACTTGATGGGGTTCCCTCGCTTTGGCGAGATATCGGCGCACAGGAACGCGCTATGTGAGTGTCATGCCTGCAACCGCTAGAATGGAATGTCTGCTGATGGCCTGCTCCCGCGTACACACGCGTGCGCCGCGTTGCCTGTTTTTTCATTTCAAATGTTTTGACCACGATGCCGAAGGCCGGTATTAATGCGAATGTTGCGCAGGGCTGTGGGCCGTGTTTGTCGCCGGCCTCGTCTCCTTCTGCGTGCTGCTGTTTCCCGCGACGGATCCGTCCATTTACGGGTCGCATTTCATGCACTCGTCGACATAAACGCAGCGCGCCGCTCACACACCGCTGTCGGAATGTCATGAGTTCTTCATCGCTTGATTGGAGCGCAAATAGTTGACAGTGTTTGCCTACTCATATCGCCTCGACGCAGAAGGTGCCTTAGTGTCCTAGCTTCGTCACGTGATCCGCAGTGTGTCTGAAACCCAGCGCCCCTGCAACTCACATCAAGCGAAAGCACTGCAACCCTTATTCAATGAGAGGGTTGCCCACAGCACCTCATCATTTGCCCCACAGCACCTCTTCATTTGCCCACAGCGCCAAGGCAGCACCTCACGCAAAGCTTGCCCCCTCAATGGGCTCTTCCTCGCAGTAGTTGCCCGGGAACAGGCCGACCATGCCGTTGAGGACGCCGTACCACCAGCCGTCGTCGTTCTTGGCCGACACGTACATGACGTCGCCCTCGCGGAATGTGAGCTCGTCGGCCTTGGTCGCAGTGTAGTCGTACAAAGCGCGCGCTGTGCGGTGAAAGTACGTTGTGCAAGGTGTTCGTGAGAACAGATGCATGGACGCTTCCATCGCACACACGCGCAGCACTTAAATGCGCTTACCGCGGCAGAGATAGGCCGGCGCAGGCTCTTCCGGGGGCGGAGGCGGAGGCGGAGGGCACTCTGTGGGCAATTGCACCAATGGGGGGTGAGCACACACGACGACAGGCTAGCTGGAATACAGTACAACACCAAGAACACGCACCGTCTTCCGGAGGAGGTGGCGGCGGTGCCGCGAGCGGCGGCGGTGGGGCCTCCATGGGCGGGGGTGGCGGTGCGACAAACTGTGGCGGCGGAGGGGCGCCAAACTGCGGTGGGGGCGCTCCCATGGGAGGCGGGGGTGCGCCAAACGGAGGCGGTGGCGCGCCAAATGGGGGCGGTGGCGCAGACTGCGAGGCCGTTCTGGGTATGCCCGGGTTCGACGTGGAAGCCGTGCGCGCCATATTGGGAGCGACTGGGGCGATAACGGGGGCCACGGGGGCAATGACGGGAGCAATGGGAGCAACGGGAGCAACGACGGGCGCGACCGGTGCGATGACTGGCGCAACGGGGGCGCGAACGGGCGCGGGGCTGGCGATGGAGCTTGTGGGCCGCGCACCGCCGAGCTGCGACGACCCCATTCCCGCGGGTGCCGAGGGGCCCGGTGCGCCGCCGTCGGACGCGGCGTGCCCAACGTTGTCGAGCAGGCTATAATTGACGCGCTTGCGCTCGTAAGGGCGAATGTCGGCATCGCCCAAATCAAGCGCGGAAATCTTGGGAACGCGCGTCTCGTTGTTCTTCGTTGTAAAGTTCTCGAGCTGAGTGACGCCGGTCACTTCCTTTCGCACTTGCGCGAGCTGCAGTCGGCCGTTTTGCGATCAGCGCGGCTCATTCATGGATTACATGAGACAATGCACGCACGCAACGCAAGAAGGCACCACAGACGCAAAGCACGAAGATTCTAGACACCCAAACACACCAGCGCAGTGGACGTCAGCTCAGCCTCGAGGGAAGCAAGGTCGGCCGTCTGCGCCGACAGCAGCTCAAGCACATTGTACGCAAGCGTGTGCACTTGGTATGCGACGCTCGACAGCGCGTCGATGGCGTACTGCCGCGTGTCCTCGTACGGCTTCTTCATGTCGCCCTTGACAGCGAGCGACTCGCAGTACGCCGCTACGCCCTCGAGATTTGTGTGGCTGTCCACGAGCGCCTGTCGCGCAGCAGGCACAGAGTCGCGGAGAATGGAGGCCACGCGCGCCGCCGCAGCCTCACCCGCAGCCATTGTGCGCAGCGGAGAAGACTCGCACCCTAGGGAAGAGAGGGTTGATGCACGCGCGCCTAGGGAAGGGGTTGATTCAGCGCTGAAAAGAGCGTCGTGTTGTTGTTGATGATGAGGCAGAAATATACCGAGATCTCGCTTATATCTGCGATGTAACGTACGCGCAGTAACACGAATCCGCCATTTGGATTTTCATTGCGGCTCACACGGCGCTGTCGGCGAACAGCGCAGCGGCGGGAAACAGGGCGCGGCATGCCGTGCGATAACCCTCAACGGCCTTGGCAGCCGATAGCGGTCCAGACAGCGCCGCGTGCACGGCCGTCGCCGTCTACAATAACGAGGGTTGAAAGTGAGCCACAAAGGCCACGCACACATGCACGACAGAACAGATATTTTTTGCTGAACCCACCTTCACGTTCAGGGGCTTGAGCGACTGGTCGGTGCGCGCAATTGCCGCAGCCACCTTGGGTACATTCGCCGCATCCAAAAGCACGGAAGCGAGGCCACCTGGCAAAGCCAACACACAAAAGTGAGTCCAACTGCAATTCCCGAAGAATACCAGGCTTCTACGCGACCCACCGTGCAGCTGATGAAGCAGCGACGACGGGTGTGCCGCGAGGAAGCTTGCGTTGAACGATCGCACGTCCGGGGCGCCACCGAGAAGCGTGCGCAGCTCTGCGTCGATCACCTCCTTGACGGCAGGCGCAAGGTCCGTCGCCCCGCTCACTGGACGCACGAACAGTCAACTCTCAGCTCAAACGTACCGAAGACAAGAGGCAATGGCATGCAGGCACAACACAAACTCCCTATCACACAGAGACAGGAACACGAAAGCGACGAGCGCTAACGGCGGAAATGCGCGCGCGCCCACTTTTCTGAGCAAATTCGACAATGTTGTAGTGCAGTTCGGCGTTGTTCGGGAACACAGCAAAAGCCCGTCGCAACGACTGGAGGATGAGCAGCGGCTTGCCTGCGGGCGACGGCACACGTCAGAGGCGAACACATCTTCAATCTGAGGGCGACAGCGACCAACGCGCAACCAAGTCCCACCCCGCCGCTTGTAAATCTGGTACGCGACAAGGTGCGTGCGAATGTCCTTCGCGGCAAGCGTCTGGAGTGGCCGCAGGAACTTGATGGCCTCGCCAAGGGGATCGGACGTCTGCACACGCACACACGCACAAAGAGCTGAATCCGACTGCGACCGAACGTCCGATGGGCGACTCGAATACCAAACCCCTCATGCAACACTGCACACGAGACACACCTTCGTCAAGAGCTCTCCGTTGGCGTCCGGATCCTCCTTCGCCGGTTTCTTGGACGTCGACGTGCTCTTGTCCCCCTTCCCATCGGTCTTCGCCGCGGCCGCTGCAAAGGGAAACGGCGTGAGTCCAGGCAACGCAAAGGAAAGAGAAACGCGAAACGGACGTCTCCACAAACTGATCCCGCCCACCCTTCTTCTCCTCGGCTTCCTTGGCCGCCGCCTCGTTCTTCGCCTTCTCTTTTCGTTGCTTGCTGAGCAACTTCTTGCGCTCGGCGTCGGACATGTTCGCTAGAGATCGGAAAGTAAAAGTTAGCAAGGCCACACGCGGGGGGGGGGGGGGCGCAATCACACCCACCGTTCGCATCCTCCTTCGTCTCGTTCCCAGAGGACGGCGGCTTATCGAACAGCGACAGGTAGCACTCGATCGCGCCGAGCGCAGCCTTGACGTAGAAGCGGTGGCCGCGGAGCGAGTCCTCCAGCCGCAACAGGCGCACATACGCGCGGATGGTCATCTTGCGCATGCAGTAGCTGTGGAAGTCAAACTGGTCCTCGGTGATGTCCGCAAAGTGCTGCGCGACAAGTGCAGACACGAGTGAGCGCGGAACGGCACATCGCACACAGTCCTGTGCCCTCGCGCGCATGCAAAAATTTTAGCTGACGGCCCACTCTTCCGGCAGACGCGCCAACACGTTGCGACAAACAACCGCGAATGCAAACCTTCTCAACAAGGTGGAACTGCTTGAGGGCGCGCCCAATGTCGCCCGACCGCCGCCAGCTTGCGCCGCACTCGAGCTCGTACCACATGCACTGCATCTCGGTGAGGTTGTCCGCCTGGTCGTCCTGCGGCACAGAGACAAGTCGTCAGCACACGCCCTACGCACGAGACAATGGGTGCATCGGGACACCAGGGCAATAGGGTGCAAATTAAGTGATACGAAAGCCCCAAAACAACCCCAACGCACCTTGGCAAAGAGCCCGACAGTCTGCTCGGCCTCGGTGCGCTTGTCGGCGCGCAGCATGTACTTGACGCACTTCGAGTTGATGTACCGGTCGGCCGTGTCCAGCTCGCGCGCTTCGTTCATGACGACCGACGCCTGCTGGATGTCGCCTCCGTGCTGCGCGGGATGCGAAGGAGCCACGGTCACTCACGCATTCCTTCCGTCAGAAACTTGGTACGAACGAATGAATAACGAAGAAAGCGCGCACAACGGGCGACACTGGGGCAGGAGTTTGACCGTACGAGGGCAACAGCGAACAGCGCGCACCTTGAGGATGCGCGCCTTGACAAGGTAGAGGTCGATCAGCGTCGGCGTGTGCTGCAGCGCCTCCTCTATGCACGCAAGTGCAGCCGAAGTGCGCCCGCATGCGTCGTGGTGCTGCGCAACAAAGTAGAGGCACCACATGTACGTCGCCGGCGACTCGGCAGCGCCCGTGTCTGGCCACGACAAAACAGTCCCGCGTAAGAACAGCGCCCACAAAATCCAGACAAACAACACAAACGGACACGCACCGCTCTCGCTGAACTTGCCGGTCGCCTTGAGCGACTTCGCGTACGCCAGGGCCGTACGCTCGATGGTCGCCACCTTCGTGTCGTCGACATAGAGAGCGCGGAGGCTGTTGAAGAGCGACGGGATGCCCTTGCGGAGCAGCGGCCGCATGTACGCGTCCAAAAGCGTCGTGAAGGCGTCGCCTGCAACGAAAGACGGACGGCATGAGACGACAATACCAAGTGAGTGCTGTGTGTGTGTGTTGTTGTCGGGTTGGGGGGGGGGGGGGGGG
>CALSCQ010001378.1:0-12500 GCA_943704525.1 Pigoraptor vietnamica | reverse complement strand
GCGGATTACGTCGCCGTCCTCGACATGCCTTCGCCAGCGGTGGGTAACTCAAAGCGTCATTACTGTCCGGACGACACCCTCCCTCCCATTTCTTCGCCTCATTTTTGCTCCCCTTCCGTCTTGAGTTCAGACGCCGACAACTGAGCTCCACGAGGCACCCCTTCGCTCAGCAACGCTTCCAAAGGCCGGCGCGGCGGATGTCCGCGTGCGCGGGGATGGTCGCATTGTGGCCGTGGGCGGTTGGGACAGCAGGTGTGTGTGTGTTTTGTGTGTGTGTGTGTTTTGTGTGTGTGTACGTGCGAAACGCAATGCTTCCTTACTACTGCGTGACTTTTGTGTGCATGGATGTGCGGCACACTTGTCGCGCTGGCGTGAACGTCGTACAGGGCGAGTTCTGCGCGTGCACGTATCGGCTCTAACGAAACAAGGCCCTTCGCAGCATCCGCCTCTTTGGCGTGCGCTCCCTCAAAGCGCTCGCCGTGCTCAAGGCCCACGACGCCACCGTCAACTGCGTCGACTTTTCGCCACCGTTTGCGCTTGGAGACGACCTCCCGCGCGTATACCTCGCCGGCGGTTCAAAGGACACGAAAGTCAGCGTGTGGGATATCTACAACTAGCAAGCACCGCTCCTCATCCCCCTCCGCCCCGGCCCCACGCTGTCATCGCCCACGTGACGCATACGTCTCGACAAAACGCTTCCGTTTCGGCATCGCAAAGCACAATCGGACGCTCATTTCATGTTTACGCGAGCTCAACTGGCTTTTGGCACGCGACGCGCCGACGCAAGGGAAAGCGGATTCCACGCCGCACACGCCCCATCGCACGCACGAACGCACACGCACACACTAGACTGCGGCACACGCAGAGGGGCTCAGGCCTTGGCGGCCTGCTGGGCAGCGCCCTGCTTGGCAATTGTCTGCTGCATGCGGAGGACCTGCGAATAGCGAGGAAACAAGAAATGAGAATGGCTGTTGGGAGTCGATTTCAATGAGTAACGGCGCAATACAGCTGCCACGACACCGTCCTATCTGCCGTGCGCACCTTATCCCGGCCCTCCTCGCCCTTCTTCTCCGTCTCCTTGATAAGCTTGTCGAGCCGCTTGCTGCGAGGAAGCCGCGGGTTAACAGTCCGGACTCGCGAGAGCGGCCTTTGCGGTATCCTCTGTATCCTCTCCTATTGAACACCATGCAGGCACACAAACACGCCCGCACGCGTAAGCACGCTACAATGCACAGCGGACGCAATGTACAAAGAGAAGGCGAGAGAGCCACGCACATTTCAGAGTTGATGTACTCCAACCGCCGCTCGACGCTGCTCTTGGCCTCCGACAGGTCCTGCTTGACGAGCGCAGGGCCCATCAGCCGAAAGACCTCCGCGTCGTCCTTGAGAAGCTTCATCTCCTGCGCAAGGGAACACGGACGTTCAAGCGCGCGCAGAAGTGCAAAAAAACAAAGCAAATGTAAAATGTCTGTGCAAAGAAAGCAAATGTAACATGTCTGTCCTCTCCTCGGGGCTTCTCTCGCCCGCCAGGCGATCACAGTGCCATCGACAAGAAGATAATGCGTGAACGACGCCTTTGCACACTCGCACATAGGAAATCACGCGACAACAGAACGTGCGCGCAGTAGCGAGTATGGCAAAAGCGACGCACACCTGAAGCACAAGCTTGTTCTCGTTGAGCTGCACCTCCATCTGCTGGCGTGCATTTGTGTGTTTTTGCAGCTCTGTGAAAGGGTCATATGCAACGCATTAGAAGCGCCAGAGACACGGAACAATGCTGTCGCTTCCATGAACACGGAAGGTACACGATCGCCAAGGGTGTGAATTGCGCAAAGGGACAAGACGGTCCGCGTGTGTGGTATATGTGTCCGTGAGCGTGTGCGTGAAGATAAGCGACTGCGCGTAAGACAGTCCGCGTGTACACACGAGCGTGTGTGTGTTCGTGTGCGTGTGTGCGTGAGGATAAGCGACTGCGCTGTGTCGCACCCTGGTCAATGGCCCGCAGTGCGTTGACCTCGTTTTCGTACTGCTCGTAAGACATTTTCGCAGAAGAAAACAAGCAAAGAAGCGATAGAAGGATAGAAATGTGTCACACTCGCAAGAGAAACACAGAACGCAGCACAGGCGTTTTCCCAAATCGCAGAAACTCTCTCTCTTCGTGTGCTCAGCTGGCGAAACGAAACGAAAGGTATGTGGACACATGAGAATGTACACGTCACATCAGCGTCACATTCATGATGACGACATTCTGTTGTTACATCACTGTTACTCGATTCATTGGCCAGTTTCGAGCGACGCGCGGAGCATCGAGTCCACATCGGGCGTGACGAGCAGCCGATGGCCCACGCGACCCAACACAATGCACTGCTTGTGCTCGGGAGACACGGCCACGGCCTCTTGCAAGAAGACGCACGGCGTGCCGGAGGAAATCTGCACACAAATAAAGGAGTTAAGTGCCAGCGCCGAGAAATCCGACTCGCGAACGAATTTTTCACAACAGCAGCAACGCCACTCACATTCAGCGACACGTTTCCAATCTGCAGCGTCGTCTTCCCCGACCGGCGCACGACAATTTTGCCAAGATGACCCTCTTTCAGATCGCGCATGGTGTTGGTGAATGGAGGAACGGCGGCTTCCGTGTCCGTCGACGGCCCCGCACCATCCGCCTTCGGAGCAGCAGCCGCGTCCCCTGTTGCTGCAGGTGGTTGCGCCGCTTCGCCCTCAGCCGCCGGTTTCGCAAAGGGAAGGACGTCGGGAAACTGCATGAAGAGAAGCGTGTCCAAATCGCGCTGTAGGGGATGGTGTTGGGGTTGCGGGGTGAGTAGATAGTAGTAGATAACATCCGACAGACATCATCAGCGAATGCGTTGGAAAAGTGCGTTAGATTTTATGCCCCACCAACTCGCCCCTTCGAATGAAGTGCAAAACGAGTGTGCGGCATACGAGCGTGCACGAGTGATGAGGATTGGCTGTGACAAGGTCACAAGTGGTTGCGCACCTGCATGGCCTCCGCAAAGAGATCGACGGGCCGCATCGGTCCTGTCCTCTCATCGCGTGGGTGCTCTGCCGGTTCTGCCGCCGCCGCCGCCTCTTGCCGCGATTCGCCCTCGGCGTCGTCCGTGGGCTCCGTTTTCACTGCGCACATGAAGGGGCGGTGAGCGCAAGCAACAGTCCGCACCAGAATGCTTGCGGGCATGCACGATGCTTCCCCACTCCATTCTTCTCGCCCACACATACGGTCCCACATGACAGCAAATTGGCTGTAATTCGCCTTCTCTCCGCTGCGTCCATGCAAAACAGAGGCGTCACTCGCACACATACCCTGCGGGCGCCGTTTCTTGTCGCTCGCGAGGGGGAGGGTGGTCGGTTGGTTATGGCCGCCCATTGCGCCAGACTCGTCATCCTGCGAAGGAGCGAAAACGAATAAATGGCCAACGTAGAGGACACTCGGCGTAAAAACGAGCACTAGGATGCAGAGGGACATACACTACACAAAGTGCAGGAACATGCGTTCGAAACACCGTCGCGAATTCCAGATACCCACGTCATCCGCGCCCCCTCCCACTCCGCCAACGGACCGCCCAGCCGTGGCCCGCGCGCGTGCACCGCCACCACCGCCACCGCCACCGCCACCTCGTCCGCCGCCGCTACCGCGACCTCTGCCACCACCGCCTCGTTCGGACGCGCCGCCCTCACCCGAAAACGCGACGTACGCTGGCAGTGGAGAGGCGAATTGAGCTAAACATTGACGTGTACGCAATGACACACAGTAAGAAGGGCTGGGACAACAAAAGAGCACATACTCCACACACGCGCACACGCACATACCTGCCCCTCCAAACGACGGCCCCGCGCGCAAGCGATCGGCGGGTCCGAGTGAGAACGATCCCATTGTCTGCTTAAGCTCCTTACGGGGACGTGCGCCGCGGCCACGACCAGGCCCAGTCTGCACAGGCGCACAGGTAACCTCAGTAAGCTTGCAGACAAACTGCTGCGCGACAGGCATGCACATTCCGATAGGGTGCGCACAGTTCCATTTCACACGCGCACGCCTCAAAGAAGCGGCGAAGTCATGAGCACACCAGCCATTGATGCACACAGAAACGAGCCATGATGAGACAGAACGAGTGCCACTGCGCCGTACCCTCTCCAAAAGATTGGTGGACGATGGAGCGGCGGGTGCCGTTTGCGCCGCGGGGGCTTCTGCCTTGGGCGCACTGCAGGCACACACATAACGGCTGCTGTTCAGATCGCCGCCATGCCATATTCTTTCAAAGCAGGGACCATAGACCAAAGAAATGGCGAGAGAGAGAGAGAGAGAGAGAGAGAGAGAGAGAGAGAGAGAGAGAGAGAGAGAGAGAGAGAGAGAGAGAGAGAGAGAGAGAGAGAGCAGCGACCGCATAGGACAATGGATGCACGCAAGTGGGTACGAACACGCGGGCAACTCACTCTTCTTTCTTTCGCCTCACAGGAATGGTGGGAGCGAATGTTTTCTGGAAGGTACAACGTCAGCGAAGGCTGCTATAACATCCCCAAGGCATAGAGAAAACAGCGCCAACACGATTCAGAACGATCAACTACAACACCACCGCGCAACGCACCTTCTGCACGCCGCCGAGGGTTGTGTCTCCCTGCTCTTTCTTCACAACCGGGGGGGTTGCGGGTGCGGGTCCCTTGCCCTTGCCGGGCGCGTGCGGCTGAGACATTCGCGCAAGGGTGGGGACGGATCCCCTCCACGAAGTCTCGCGAACTCAGGAGAATAAAACAATCCGTCGAAGACCGCACGCTGAACACGGAGAGAAGCGAGGAAGAAATAAGCCCCACAAGCGACAACGCTGTGGAGATAAGTCTGGAATGACGCAGAGTAGTTTGGGATGGTACGTCGGTGAAGAGCAGGTGAGTGGCAATGGCGGCATGTGGCATCGACTCCATGAAGAGTGAGGGTTATTCCTTGTCCGGACACCGAAGTCTAGACACGAACATGGCGCACCCCCACACACACCGAGGCACTCTTGCGTACTCTTCAACTGCCGGCCTCGATTTACAGTCCCCAATTCTCCGCCTCTGCACACTTCAGCAAATGCGACTATTTTCTAAGCTAGAACCGCAGACGAGTGCTCTCCTGCGGTGCGCAGCCGTGCGGTCGAGAAGCATGGCGAGTGGGGCGAAGATGCCGACTGTTCTCGTGACTCGCACGCTTCCACCGCGCGCGATGCAGCGACTCGAAGAGGCGAAGGGGTGAGCGAACTAGTGACTGCATGAACGTGCGGGGAAAGTACGATGGATGGTTCAACGTGTATATTGCGCACATTCGTCGGCCGTGGCCAACTTTATGTCGCTGTCCCGTAATGCATACGTCCACGTGCAGCATTCGGCTGATAAAGTGGGAGAAGGACGAGCCCATTCCCCGCAGCGAGCTCATCGCCAAAGCAAAAGGTGCGTCGCTAATATCTCGTGCATGTAACCCGCACTCGCTTAGGGACAACGAGGGTAGCACACGCACCATGTTGCCGAGAACTCGTACGTGACTGGTGTTTGTCACGGTGTAAGTGCTTATGTTCGTGCGTGTGTATTCGCTTCGCAGGCGTCGATGGCATCCTGTGCCTCCTCACAGAGAAGATCGACGACGCTCTCTTGGATGCTGCAGGTACTGCCATTCACTTTCGATTTAATGGAAATGTATACTTGAGAGTTTCAGCTGATGTTGACGTGGCCGCACGCACGCGCATTCCCGCTTTGATCCACCCTCGCAGGCCCGTCTCTTCGCGTCGTGAGCTCCATGTCCGTCGGTTACGACCACATTGACGTTCCGGCGTGTCGTCGCCGCAACGTCACCGTCGGAAACACGCCGGGCGTCCTCACCGAAGCGACCGCCGACATTGCAGTGCTGCTCGCGCTGATGGCCGCACGCCACGCACTCCCCGCAGCCGCGTCCGTGCGCGCGGGCGGGTGGGGAACATGGAGTCCTCTGTGGATGTGTGGCATGGACGTCGCCGGATCGACGGTGGGCGTCGTGGGATTCGGTCGCATCGGGGCCGCGGTGGCGCGCCGCATGTCAGCGTTTGGCGCTCGGCGGGTGCTGTATTGCGGCTCCGGAGGCCCAAAGCAGGAGGCAGTCGAGGCGGGCGCAGTTCACGTGACCATGGAGGAGCTGCTTCGGGAGAGCGACTTTGTGTTTGCCACGTGCGCGCTGACGGAGAAGACCAAGGGGCTGTTCAACGCGCCCGCGTTTGCGGCGATGAAGCGCAGCGCCGTGTTTGTGAACACAAGCCGCGGGGGCGTGGTGAATCAGGACGACCTCGTCTCGGCGCTGCGGGACCGCCGCATCTACGCCGCCGGTCTGGACGTGACAACGCCAGAGCCACTCCCGACGGACCACCCGCTGCTGTCGCTCGACAACTGCGTCGTGCTCCCCCACATTGGCAGCGCAACGGTGAACACGCGAGAGGCCATGGCGGCGATTGCAGTGGACAACGTGCTCGCTGGCATCGAGGGTCGCCCCTTGCGACATGCAGTGTGACGCAGTCCATACGCGGCTTTACGGCTGCACAGACTGTCCTCTGTTACCGTCACTTCTGAATTCTCTGTGTATTCTGTTACTGTCCCAATGGCGTTCCGTGTGCGTGTACCCGTAGCTGTGCGTGTGAGAGAATTGTATAGCAAGGCTAGTGCTGTTGAGGGGTGAACTTGCACGCAACGACGGATGGATGCACACGCACGACAGCAAAACAAAAGCGGCATTTATTGCCATGAAGCCGTCTCTCTAGGAGTGCCCCCATCAACGTAAAATACAAACACATACTGACACACACGCACACAAAAGACACACACGTACGCAACACTCGCCAACCGGTCGATGCGGCCCTAAGCGACACACCCCGCGACAAGGCCGTCGTAGTTGTGGGGACTGCGGTCGCTCACAAGCAGGCGCAAGAGAGTGGTGAGGTCCTGCTTTAGCGAGTCGGGGAGTTCGTCGGCAAAACAGCCGCACGCAACGTTCGCGGCGCCCTTGTGCTCTGTGAATATGACGACGATTCCCGTGGGAATGTGTTCGACAGTGCCGTCCCACACTGCCTTGTAGTAATTCTTGAGTATCATAATGTTCGCAATCTCCATCGCAGCCAGCCTGTAGAGCAGCAGCGAGCTCGAAATGACCTCGTACATGGGGGTGAGTTTGCCCCTGCTCACACTCACATCCGTGTAGGACACGCCAATCACCGGCTCTCGCTCGGGCAGCTTGAAGTGGACGTTGAGCCCACTGCCGAAGTAGCCGTCGGTGGGACCCGGCCGAAACGCGCGGCGGAGCGCTTTGAGTGTCTTGTAATCTGCGTCACGTGGGTTGAAAGTGTACTGCTTGACGACGTATTCCCTATCCTCCCCGGGAGTCTTCGATGCACTCGCGCCGGCCGTAGCAGCGACTGTAACGGCGACGCCACTCGGACCGTCGTCTTGCGCCTGGGCCGAGGAAGGGTCGGCGGTATTGTCCATTGCGTGGGAAGGGTTTTTTTGAGGGAGGAACGTGCTTCAACTCGCGCAGAACACAAAAGTAATAAAGGGCAAAGACACTCGTGTCGGATTCGTGTGAGGACAAAAAAAAAAAAAAAAAAAACAAAGTGGCGGGCTTGGAAGTGTAACATCCGTGTGCCTTGTAACGCCATCACGCAAGGTCGGGGTTATGCGGATCACTCATTTCTCATTTGCTCTTATGAGCGCTCCGTGTGCTCGTGGTGCCCAGGTGCACGCAGGGGCCATACCGGCGCGTGATGCTGTGCATGTGTGTGTGTTACACTACATCGCCAATGGATTCTCTCGATGCATACGTCCATAGGGGAGATTCGTTCAACACGGCGCTCGACTGAACTGTGGGCATGCCGGCCGAACTTACAGTTTATCAGCTCTGACACAACACGCTGGCGACGGCCGCAGTTTGCACGCTCTCAAACAGACCGCAGTGGTCTTATTACCTCCAGTAAAACATGCTGGCACAGGCGCACTCGAACCCAGACAACACGTGCGCCGCCGCACAGACACAAACACAGGCCGACACGCCGACACACCGGCACAGCCACAGACACTGACACACACAAGAACACTTACCAAGAGGCAACCCACATGAAAGAGGGAAAAAAACACAAACACAATATTAGCTGAGCACACGGGTCCCTGTGTCCCGGCGGAACAGTCGTGCAGCACTAAGCAACACATCCCGCGACAAGGCCGTCGTAGTTGTGGGGACTGCGGTCGCTCACAAGCAGGCGCAAGAGAGCGGTGAGGTCCTGCTTTAGCGAGTCTGGGAGTTCGTCATCGCGGCAATCGCACGCAACGTTTGCAGCGCCCTTGTGCTCGTTGACGATAAGGACGATTCCCGTGGGAATGTGTTCGACAGTGGCGTCCCACACGGCCTTGTAGTGATCCTCCACAAACATAATGTTCGCAATCTCCATCGCAGCCAGCCTGTACAGCAGTAGCGAGCTCGAAATGACGGCGTACATGGGGATGAGTTTTTTGTCCCTGAGCCCACTGAAGTAAGACACGCCCATCACCGGCTCTCGCTCGGGCAGCTTGAAGAAAATCTGCAGCGACCCGCCGTGAAAGTAATCAGGTCCCGGTCGAAACACGCGACGGAGGGCGTCGAGCGCCTCGTAATCTGCGGAACGCTCCGTGTGGACAGAGTACTGCGTGACGACGTACTCCCTTTCGTCGACGACGGCTCTCGGGGCAGTGCGATTGAAAGTGGTAGTGGCTGCGTCGGCGCCGTCTTGTGCCCCGGCGGAGGACATGTCGTTGCCCATTGCGTGAAGGCTCTCTCCACACAGCGGGGAGAAGGTGTGCTTTTTTTTTTAACTCGTGCATCCGCGTCATAAAGACGCTGTGTGTGTGTGTGTGTGTGTGTGTGTGAAGTGTAAGTCGTCTGTAGCGCTAATTACGCATGGTTAGGGTTACGCGCATCACGGTTTTGCCTCAATACCAGCAGCGTATACACGATGCGTGCATGCGCGTGTGTTGTACATCGCCACTACCCATGCATACCTAAAGTGCGACTGCCAGAGGACGGGCGGCTCGTTCAGCACGAGGGGAAAGCGCCCTGAAATGTGTCGGCACATGGATTTTTTTACACAGCAAGCCCGCAGATTACACGCACACCCTCAAAGGGACCGCACTAATCACACTTACCCAATAAACATATTGGCACATCGAGGCGCACACGAACAACGCGCGCGTGCTCGCACACGAACACACACGGACACAGATAAGCCGGCACATACACAAACAGAAACAGGCATCGCACATGGAAGAGGGGAACTGACACTGAACACGCCGACTGGGACCGGCACTGGGACGCACTGGCACGCACTGGGATGTCCCGCCGGATGCACGTGCGGCGTATCCGCGTGCATGCCTCGTCCACGCAACAGCTCAGGCGACATATCCCGCGAGAAGACCGTCGTAATTGTGGGGACTGCGGTTACTCAAGAGGAGACGCACAAAGGCAGCAAGATCGCGCCGCAGCGACTCCGGAAGGTCGTCGTCGCGCACCTCGCAGTCGATGGCCGCGCCGCCCTTGCACTCTGTGAATATGACGGCGAGTCCCGTGGGAATGTGTTCGACAGACCCCTCCCACAGCGACTGGTAGTAATTGGGCTGAAACGCAATCGCCGCAATCTCCGTCGCAGCCACCTGTACAGCAGCAGCGAGCTCGATATCGCGTGCGAGAGCGGTATGTCTCCGCCCTCGCCTTCAACCACATGCGCGCCAAAGTAAGGCTCCAGCTCTGGGAGCTTGACGCGCACGTTCAACGTGTGCCATCGCCTCCCCTTCTCGGCTGTAGGACCACGCCGAAACACGAGCCGGAGCCGCCGCGGCATCCCGTGCCACCGTAGTCTGCGGGGCGCTCCTTCTGCCACAGCCCCTGCTTCACGGCATACTCGCAGCTTCTAACGGGCGCGGTCATGGTGTGTGGACCTGCGCGCTTACTCGAAACTGACAGTTTTGGATCAGTGCGTCGATTAATGTATCGACGAGAAGGTCGGCACTTGTAGGCTCGTCCCCTCGCCTTGCACGCGGCGTTGTCACGCAGAGCACAACGGTTTTGTGACACTGAGCACAAAGGCGCACTCAAAGCGCATCATGAAGTGCATGCACTTCAATTGTGCGTGCACAATTGTATGCGTGTGTGATGTATGGGTTATCGCATGGCTGCCCCCAGGAGATATTTTGAGATCCCTCCAGCGGAGGGCTTCCTTTAAAAGTACTTAACCCTGATATTCGTGCCTATCAAAATCAATACAGAAGAAAGATAACCCTCACCCATTGCGAGAGTAACGTCCGGGGTAGAAAATCAAATTCCGCAAAAGTTCCATAAATGGATTCATGTTACCTTATCGTTCAGCAAGTTGCACACGACAAAACACAAAGTCGTCGGCCTAATCCACGGAGCTATTCAGGAAAGATCGACAGTCTAGACACGCCGCTCAGCGATGCCACCAAGAGGCGCGTGTGGGCGAAAGTGTCGCCGCTTCTCATACGCGACACCCTCGCGCTACTGGATAGAAACTACATTCCGAGCGCGCGCCGCCCAGAGATCGTCTCTCTCCTCCTGTGCGTCGCCGAAGTCTTCCCCGATGCGCGCGACGAAGCCGAAACCCTTTGCGACAAGTACTTTCGCAAGGGAACGAACGTGCTGCACTACATCCAGCCCTCGCCCCGCCGCGCTGCTGCGACGCTCATCGAGCGGCTGAACGAGGTGTTCGTTGCCAGTCTGTGGGATTCCGTCGACTACGTCGCAGAACGCCTCGAAAAGTCTGCCCAAGTCAACGGGGATGCGACCGCGGCGGCGCAAAAGGCAACGAAAAGCGTCGCCCCGCGGCCGAGTTGGGAGGAGATCGGCTTCTTTCAACTTCTGGCGGGTTACACTCTACGGGAGGACGTGCTCCAACTGATTGTACGGAGCGCCGATGGCGTGCTCTCGCTTGCCATCGACCGGCGACACCAGCGCATTGAACTGTCGGGGCGAGCGTCGGTGGTCGTATTTGAGAGGGAGCTACAGGAAGGCTACAGGACGCTGCAGAAGGACGAACCGACGCTCCCACCGTGGGAACTCTTCAAAGAGTTTGTCGTGTACGACGCGCGCGTGTTGTGCTCCGAGCCAGCGGCGCAGTTCTGTTCGCGCGTTCCTCAGTCTTTGGATGCCGACTGCCCCTAATTTTGTCTGTCCCTTTCTGAATGCGTAGTTGCGACCATATGTTGGCCATTTCGGTATCAGTGAATGCACCTGCATATGCCCGTACGCATGACATGGTACTCTTTGGTAGAAACGCCGGTAGAGCCACCGTTGTGCTGGTTATGGTCAAAAGTCCATTCTTGAGCCTCGGCTGAACGAGGCATGGCCGCGGTCGCCAGTCACTGAATGGCGAATACGCCCGGCTGGTGGCATGTGGCAGACAGAAAGCCCTAGCCCCCGGCCTCCCCCAAAACACACACGCGCACGCATGTCGACTCTTTGATCTCATTAGATGGCTGCTGGCCGATGATCCTGAGTCCCGGCGTTCAATCTTCCCTGCAGGTGGATCCGACGTGCCTGTTGATACGCAGCCAGGCTTCATCGGTTCGAACGATGCCAATCCCATCTTCCCGCCCGCGCACGAAGAATGAGCTGTGGACTCTGACCGGCACTCAGGTATGTCGCGGTATGGCCATCCAGCTGCGACCGTTGGTCGACATGAGTCCTGCAGTTCGTGTGTCCTCAATTCGTGTGCCGTCCTCAAGTGGTCTTCCTTGGGCGCAGCTGAATCGCTGGAAGGCTTCTACGGAGTCCGCTTTCGTGCGAATGGCGCATTCATTGAGCGGCCGACGGAGTGCATTTGCGGACTTCATTTCCGGATATCGCGATTAGGCGCGCCTCTGTCGCGATGCCGTTGGAGATCTGCCGTGTCGGCGTCGGTAACAACCAATACTAACAGTCTTTCTCAGTATCAGCTGAGATTCTGTCACTCGTACCGACTCTGGTCCGTTCAAGATCCAAAAAAACCCACGCACAAACTGAAAAAGCGCCTCAATCTCCGCGTTGATGTCATGTGTGTGTCCACCGACTAGTGCATGCCTGCATGTCTTGCGTGTGTGGCGTGCGTGCATGCGTGCGTGTGTCCGTGTGTGTGTGCAACACACACACACACACACACACACACACAGCAGTAAGTGTAACAGACTTTCCCGTTTTCCTATTTTGTTTGAATTACAGAGTGGCTCTCGACAGACCCGGCGCAAAAAACGAGACGCCGTGGTCCAACACCTTGTACTGCAGCACAACAGGCGCTTTCGGGGGGAGCGCGTGGGGTTCAGAGGCCGTTACCTGCGCGTCAGGACGCTCAGTTAAAGAATGCATGTTTTCCGCGGACTACCGGTGAGAACGATCACGGACCGCAAGAAAACACAGCCACACAAACTGCCGTATGACCGGGTACTAGAAGCACCTACGTTACACATGAGACAGATCGGAAGAG
>CALSCQ010001377.1:0-29335 GCA_943704525.1 Pigoraptor vietnamica | reverse complement strand
GTGTGTGTGTGTGTGTGTGTGTGTGTGTGTGTGTGTGTGTGTGTGTGTGTGTGTGTGTGTGTGTGTGTGTGTGTGTGTGTGTGTGTGTGTGTGTGTGTGCGGATGTGTGGGTGTGGGTGTGGGTGTGTGTGCCTGTCTGTCTCAGCAGAGTTCCTTGTCCCCTGCGTAGGGCATCTACGACACGCTCAAGACGTGCGCGCTGATCAGCAAGAGCTCCGGCGGAATTGGCATCAACGTCCACAACATCCGGGCCAGCGGCACCTACATTGCGGGTACCAACGGCACCAGCAACGGACTCATCCCCATGCTCCGCAACTTTGATGCGACGGTGCGTGGAGTGTGTCCAGTCGTCTCTCACAGGCTGCGCATCCCCCGCCAGCCCGTGTGGCTTGTGCGCAGTGGGACCCATCCACGTGATCTGATGGCATGGCTGCAGGCGCGGTTTGTGACGCAGGGCGGCGGCAAGCGCAACGGGTCGATCGCCGTGTACTTGGAGCCCTGGCACGCCGATGTGTTTGAGTTTATTGAGCTGCGCAAGAACACGGGCAAGGAGGAGAACCGCGCGCGGGTGCGTCACGTGCGCGCTGTCCTGTGCTTTATTGTTCCAGCTGGCTCATCGCGCGAATCTGATGCAGGACCTTTTCCTCGCGCTGTGGGTGCCCGACGGGTTCATGCGGCGCGTGGAGGCCAACGGGAACTGGTCGCTCTTCTGCCCGCACGAGTGCCCGGGTCTCAGCGACTGCCACGGCGCCGCATTCGACGCACTCTACGAGCGCTACGAGGCGGAGGGCCGGGCGCGCAAGGTCGTGCCGGCGCAGAAGCTGTGGCACGCGATTGTGGAGGCGCAGATGGAGGTGCGTGTGTTCCTGTGCGATGTGTGACACACGCTGCTTGCCGATCGCCGTGGTTGCGTCTGTACCATCGCTCACGCGGCGCGCGCGCAGACGGGGACGCCCTATCTGCTGTACAAGGACGCGTGCAATGCGAAGAGCAACCAGCAGAACCTCGGCACCATCAAGTGCTCGAATTTGTGCACGGAGATCGTCGAGTACACGAGCCCCGATGAGGTCTGTTGCCCTCCCTGATGCACACACACGCGCACGCACACACACACACACACACACACACACACACACACACACACAGAGCCTTCGGCGTCCTTGGACGCTAGCTCACCGCCAGCGCGCACAGGTTGCCGTCTGCAACCTTGCATCGATTGCACTGCCCAAGTTCGTACGCCCCGACGGCACGTTCGACCACGAGCGGCTGGCGGAGGTCACCCGTGTGGCGACGCGCAATCTGAACCGGATCATCGACATCAACCACTATCCCGTGCCCGAGGCGCGCCGATCCAACTTTCGGTGCGCACACGACGCTGCTGCGTGCACTGCGTGTGCATGCACTGCAACATTGTTCTCATATGCTCTCGTGTACGCAGGCACCGGCCGATCGGCCTTGGTGTGCAGGGACTTGCGGACACGTTCATCCTCATGCGCGTGCCGTTTGACTCGGATGGCGCGCGCGACATCAACCGCGACATATTCGAGACGATTTACTTCGCCGCCCTGTCCGCGTCTGCCGAGCTGGCGGCTGTCGACGGGCCGTACCCGTCGTACGAGGGCTCGCCTGTCTCCAAGGTTCGCTTGCGAATGATCGGTGTGGTCAATGGTCTGAAGGTGCGGGCGTGCTGACGCTTGTATTGCACCGCAGGGCATTCTGCAGCACGACATGTGGGGCGTGACGCCGTCGAGCCGCTGGGACTGGGAGGGGCTCCGCGCGCGCATCCGCGAACACGGCGTGCGCAACAGCCTGCTTGTCGCGCCGATGCCCACGGCGTCTACCGCGCAAATTCTGGGGAACAACGAGTCGATCGAGCCTTACACGAGCAACATTTACACGCGGCGGTGAGTGCGTCCGCCAGCACACCATGCAGTTGACCGGGAGCGCTGCCGCTCACACGCCGTCCGTCGCAGGGTGCTTTCGGGCGAGTTCCAGGTCGTCAACCACCACCTGCTCCGCGACCTTGCGCAGCGCGGGCTGTGGAGCGAGGCGATGAAGAACAAGATCATCGCCGCCAATGGCTCCGTGCAGGGCATCCCCGAAATCCCCGCCGACCTCCGCGCGCTGTACAAGACGGTGTGGGAGATCTCGCAGCGCCGCATCATCGACCTCGCGGCGGACCGCGGCGCATTTGTCGACCAGTCGCAGTCGCTCAACCTGCACGTGTCCGATCCCACGTACGCAAAGCTCACGTCGATGCACTTTTACGCGTGGAAGCGCGGCCTCAAGACGGGCATGTACTACCTTCGCACGCGCGCGGCCGCAGACGCAATCAAGTTCACGGTCGACGCCGCGGCCCTCAAGGAGGCGCAGGCGCAGGCGCTGGACAAGGGCACGGCAGAGGGCGACGGCGCCGGCGGGAGCGTGGAGCAGCCCGCCCGCCGCCACACGTTCTGAAGTGCTGTACATAAAACACCCTTGTCTTGTGTGCGTTGAGATGGAACAGGGCACGGAGGGTATGCGTCACCACGACGTCATCACGACGTCGGCGCGCGCCGCGAGCAGTCAAAGCGGATGAGGTCGACCTCAATGTCCACCTGCGCACGGGCTGAAGTGAGCGCACGTGCACAAGCGCAGGTCAATCGGACGAGCTAGAAATGCTACTGCCGCGAGTGAGGCTGCATGGCGGCTGCGGACGTAAAACGCGGCGGCGCACCGAAGCCTTCTTGTGGAAGCGGTACGTGCGCGGGAGATCGAAGCGCAGCTCGGCCACGACCTCAAAGCCAACGCCCCAATCGCCCGCCTTCTTCATGATGTGCTGTGCAGAGTGGGGGTTAGCATGGAGTTTGCAGCGCATGCCACAAGCACAGAGGCACATGGGACCGGATGACAACGAGGGACGCACCTCCCGCGTGGACGACTTGTGTAGCGAGTACACGGCACGCGACGCGCACTGCCGCCGTTTTTCGACACGTGAGCGCGCGCCCATCACAGCCATGCCACATGCCAAGCAGTCATGCAACACCCACTGCGCTGACACACAACTGCGTGGCACACCCACTGCTGATACGCAACTGCGTGGCACACACACTGCGCTGACACACAACTGCGTGGCACACCCACTGCGCTGACACACAACTGCGACGGCGCACACCCACTGCGATGCCGGCGCGCGCAAAGGCCATGTCGACGCCGCGATTGCTCTTTGTGCCAAAGGGCGGGTTCATGAGGACCGTGTCGAACAGGGGCAGGCCACGCAGCGCCGCGGGTGGCAGTGGCGCGCCCTCCCGCCCGCCAGTCACGTCGCTCAGCACAAAGTCAATGTCGTCGTCAAGCTCAAGTTCGGCGCGGTTTTCGCACGCCGTCGCAAGGGCGTCAGGGTCAATGTCGAGGCCGACCACGTGCCTAGGCGGATGGAAAGCGGCGTTGAGTCAATCTCCGTCCGCTGACACACGGCACGCCGACAGGAGGGAGTTGCGTGTGCGGTATATGTCTAAGATGGACATGCACGCAAGGCCACTGATGAGTACAAGTGCGTGCTTGCGCGATGTCTGAGTTGAACCAAGCACGCCCACTGATGGAAAGATGCACGCAAGGCCACTGACGACACGCAGAGACGCACCCTGCGCCGAGGAGCGCGGCGCCCACAGAGAGCATTCCGCAGCCGCAGCCAAAGTCGCCCACCAAGCAGCCGTCGATGTCGCCGTACGTCGTCTCGATGGCGTACAGCATGCGCGCTGCGACACGTGTCAGCGCAGCAGCAGAGAGCGGCCAAGTGTGTCACGTGCCACGTGCGCACCTGCAATGTGGGGCTGCGTCGGGTACTGCTCAAGCGCGACCTTTGGGCGGGCGAAGGGCTCGACGCCCTGCAGCGCGCCCTCGAGGTCCTTGAGGCGCATTCTCGGTGGAAATACAAGAGTGCACTGGCAACGCACGCAGCTTTCAAGTGCTGCGTGTGGCACGTGTGTCGATGTAACAGGCGGTGTAACTGCACGTGACGTGTGGTCGCAGGGCGTGCTAAGGGAGTGGGCTTTAGGGGCTGTCGTGGCTCTTGCTGTCGGACGCACTCGTTCCCCCGGCCTTGTGCCTAAACGACCCCGTCAGCCGCGTCCCATGGTGTGACGGACGCCCCGCCGCAGGGGCACGTGACATGAGCTGGCTCGCGTCGGGGCAGTGGGCCTCGCTGGCCAAGACCGCCCTCTCCCAGGCGCAGCGCACCATCGACCGCGCTCTCGACATTCCCGCGGGCGAGGATGCGCAGGCACACGCCGCTGCTGCGCCGCCGCCGCTCACGTCGTCATCCTACAGCGCGTACGGCTCCTACGAGCCCTACCGCCCGCCCGCGGCGACGACGGGGCAACCGGCACCTGCGTCTTCCCGCTCACACACGCCGGTTGCGTCTGTCGTCGTGCGCCGTGAGACGGATGCGTTTTTTGAGGCCTTTATGGACGCGTCCGTGCCCACTCCACAGAGCAGCGCGGGGAGCGATGCGGTGCCCGTGCGGCCGCAGCCACGGTCCCTGCAGGTCAAGCCCTTGCCTCAGCAGCCCCCGCCGCAGAGCCAGGAGGCGCCGGTCGCACCAACTGCTGTCCCATCCCCCCAGGAGGACGCTCCCTCGGTCGCGCCGGTTGCTTCGGGCGAGTTGGCGGCGAGGCCATCGCAAGCGCAGCCTGTGCACGTGACCAGCGGAAGCCCTATCGGTGCGGAGGAAGGGGCTCGTGCTGAGGACGCAGCGCCCGCCGACGCACGCGCGCCTGCGTCCCACAGTGCCATGGGTGGCGCGGGTGGGGAACAGGCGGGTGCGAGCGAGGGCGGTCAGGGTGGTCGGGCTGCGGACGAGAGCGAGGCCTTCCACGATGCGCCGGGCGTGGAGGACGACGCGGATGGCCGGGACGCGCATGCACACGGTGGCGCACACAAGGCGGCACGTGATGAGGCCGTCTTCGTTCGTGGCGCGGCTGCGACAGAGGCACCGAAGGGCGCTGTGGGTGGCGTGCAGGGGGATGGGGCGCCCGCTGTGCGTGCGGTGGCTGCGGTGGCGGATGACGGCGCGGATTCGACGAAGGCGGATTTGGGGAGCGCCGGCGGCCCTGCACTGGGTGCGCATGAGGATGCGCCGTCCCCAGTGGGACACGACGCACCGCACGCGGCACACGGAGGCGAATCGAGCGGCGGCGAGCACATGGGCTGCGCAGGTGCGCAGGCTACTTCCACCGGCGCGCAGGCCGCTGTTGGGGAGGAGCTTGCGCACGTGCGGCGGGTGCTGGAAGAGCGCGAGCGTCGGTTGCTGGAGCTGAGCCGCGAGAACATTTCGCTGACGGAGGCAAATGCAGTTCTCAAGAGGTGCGTTGCGGTGGATGGGGGTGCCCTTGTGCTTCGTCTGCTGGGTGTGTGTGCGCGTGAGGCGTCGTGTGGCAGGTGAAGGGGACGATGTGTCAGCCGTGTGTGAGTTGCTGTTGCTCTTCTCTTGTGCTGTCTTGTATAGCTGCCGTTTTGACCCAAGTCCCCCCCCCCCCCCCCCTTCTCGCTTGTGGCCTCCCTCGCAGCCTGCTGGAGCATGCGAACGCGAGCGCGCCCACCGGCCAGGACGAGTACGCGCGCATGTCGGCGGAATTCACCGGGCGCATCGCGGCGTCCGAGCAGCGCCTGTCCGCGGCAGTGCGCGAGCGCGACGCCCTCAAGGGGGACATGGAGCGGCTGACGGCGGAGTGGGCGGAGCAGGCGCGGCGTGCGAACGACCAGCTGGCGGAAAGGGATGCGACGATTGCGCAGCTCTTGGCGGAGGGTGGGTCCCGCGGCGCAGGGTGAGGGCAGCAAGTTACCCTGCTGACCTTTTGTTGCGCAGGCGAGAAGCTGTCCCGGAAGGAGCTTGGGTATGCGAATGCCCTGAAAAAGCTCAAGGCGCGGCAGAAGGACGCCGACGAGGAGATTGCTGCGCTCACTGCGCGCGCGACGGACGCGGAGGACCGCTGCGAAAAGATGCGCGCCGAGCTGAAGGAGAGGGATGCGCGCGAGAAGAAGGCGCAAGGTAAGTCGTACGGGGTCTGTACACATCCATGCGCATGATGGCTGGGCTTTGTTTTTTTAAAAAGAGAAGGGGGGGGGGGGGGGGGGGGGGGGGGGTGCGAGAGAGCCATCAGCTTACGTGGGCGTCCGTGCAGAGTCAGTCAAGCAGCTGAACGAGCGAGCAGAAGCGGCGATGCGTGATGTGGGCGTGCTTCGCCGTGAAAAGGATGCCCTGCAGGCGGCCCTCGTCACGGCACGCGCGGCGGTGGAGGCGGCCGAGCGCGAGATTGTCGAGCTGCGCCGGCGCACGGACAGCACCGAGTCGGCGGTACAGGGCGCTGCGCTGGCGGCGGGGCTAACTGCGCGGGAGGAGTGGTCTGCGTTGCTGGAGCGCACCAAGGCGGAACACGCGCGCGAGTGCGATGCGCTCGCCGCGGAGATACACGGGCTGCGCGAGTCGCTGTCGCGGGCGGACGCGCAGTCGGCCCGTCGTGAGGAGATGCTGCGCTCGGAAATGGCGGACCTGCGCGAGCGCCTGGCACATGCGGAGGCGCGGAACGATGAGTTGACGGCGAGCGTGTCGCAGGCCACGCGCCCGCTGTTGCGCCAGATGGAGAGCCTTCGTCAGGCGCACGCCGAGCAGCAGGGCGCCTGGGAGCGCGCGGAGTTGTCGCTGGTCGCGCGCCTCGAGGAAGGTGGGTACATTGAGCCAGCGCTCGTGTGTTGACCTTCCCATTGTGCGCTTCGTGCAAATACTTATGCGTGTCATGCGCAGCCCAACAAGCGGCATCCGGTGCGGCCGAACGCGAGCGGGTCGCCCTTGAGCGTGCCATGGACGCCGCAGCGCGCCTCTCTGCGATCGAGGCGGCTCTCTCTTCGGAGCGGGCGGAGCGGGCGGCTCTCGCGGGCGAAGTGGCAGGGTTGCGTCAAGCCCTCGATGGTGCGCGGGAAAGCGCCCTTCGCGAGGTTGCACGGGCAGACGCCATCAAGGCCGCCCACGTGCGCGTGCAGGACGAAATGCGACGAGAGATCGCTGCGCTCGAAATTCGCCTGTCGGAGGAGAGGTGCGTGTGTTGGTGCATTTCGTTGCTCTTGGCGGGCATAGCGTGGTCTTACGTTGCCCTTTCTCAGGGACGAACACGAGAACGAGAAACGCCGTGTAAATCTTCTCAAGTCGGAAGTGGAGCGCTTGCGGTCTCTGGCGACGGCCGTCCCGACCACCCGTTCAGAGCCCCCTCCGAGTACACCACGGGAGACGGAGCGTCCTGCGCCGTCACAGGACGAGATTCTGCAGGAAAGTCTCGGCATGGCGCCCCTCGACAAAATCAAGAGTCGCCCGGGCGTGGTTGAGGGCTCAACTGCGATTATTGTCGAGCGGTACCAGACAATGCTCCGGCAGCGGGACGGGGAGATACACGCGCTCCAAGCACGCATTGCGGAGCTCGAGTCCGGCCGTGCGACGCTCGCTAACGAAGTTGTGGCTCTCGCTGCTGAGAACGAAACGCTCAAGGCGTCAGTTACGGACCTCGAGTCGCTGCGGCAATCGCATCAACAGCTTGATGAACGCCACAACGCGATGCTACAAATGTACGGTGAGGCCGAGGAGAGAATAACGGAGCTGAATCTCGACCTACATGACGTCAAACTCTTATATCGGGCCCAAATTGAGGATCTGCTTGGGCAAATCGATGATCTCACACGGCGGCAGGCGAATAATGTTCAATGAACTGTATAATGTAATCTTTGAATTGTTGTCAAATGACTTTGTGGTGTGCTGTCTCTCAAGAAAAAATATTTGACTCTTTTCTCTATTTTTGCGAGCATTACAGGTACTCTTTGAAAGCGGCGCACATTTCAAATGTGTGAATCATAAGTCTCTGGGGGCATAAATGCGTAGGCTCCTGCGTGTTCAAATATTTTCTCTATTACGAGGCAGATGAGAGCACGAGGATCGAACAAGACAAGTCAATATATTTGAGATGTTCAGGCCCCAAAGGCTGAGGCTGATTGTTTAGATATCATACTAATATGAGATTAAAGGTGAGTGGAACACATTGATAGATAATAATTATACATGTAGACGTAAAGAATAGATAGGAACCAACTGATTTACGTAGACTCAGTACGCCAATGTTGGTTCACGTGCGTTGACGTTCAAAGGCACTCATGAGTACTCCTGCTTATACCAAGCAGACAGTGTCACTGACTCCACTTCATCGACGTCACTTGTGATTTCATTGTTTTTCAATAGTGGACCCTTTCCTCTTTGAAAGTAGAGGTAATGCATGTTTCTTCTTGCTTTGAGCCGACGACGAAGCATCGAAACGGGTTTGTATCTCGAGAAACGTGGGGCGCAATAAAGGTTCGTGGTGCCAGGCTTTCGCCATAACATTTCGAACCGTCGAAGGCATCCCACGCGGAATCGTAGGCCTGACGCGTAGCTCTATAACATTTCGGATGATGTCACTCGCTAGCATGGACGAATAAGGTACCTCGCCCGAAAATATTTCGAAGAGGACCATGGCAAAGCTGGGTGGAAGTAAAAATGTTAGTTTGAAGTAAGGAGATGCGTCTTTTCGCGCTCACGTACCTGTATACGTCGCTCTTTACAGTAAAAGTGCCACTTCGCATCGTTTCGGGGCTCATCCAGTTCAATGTGCCTGAACTCGCCGTCGCCGATACTCCCGTATACGAGATGCCGAAGTCGGAAACTTTCGGCGTGAGATCCTCCGACAACAAAATATTCAGCGACTTGAGGTCGCGATGAAGAACGGGCGGTTCTTGCGCATGCAAGTACGTCATGCCTCGGGCGATTCCGCGTGCGACGTGCATTCGATCAGGAGCGCACAATGAGCGAGATCGAATTGCGTCAAATAAAGTTCCTCCTTGTAACAGCTCAAGGACAACAAAGACGCGGGGAGGATCGACGCACGCGCCGTACATGTGCACGACGTTCAGGTGTTGAAGACGGCGAAGTACGGAAACCTCCGCTACGAATTCGGAGAGCGCGTCCGCCGACGAGTACGCAACGTGTGCCTCCTTAATGGCGACGGCATTGCCTCGCCAGGAGCCCGCCACAACCGAAGCGAAGCCACCTTCGCCGAGAACTCGCCGGTGCGTTGGCCACTGTAGTTCGGCGACAGGGATTTCCCAATCGGCGACCGTTCCGTTAGAAGGCGCTTCGCCCGCGGCACAACCGACAAGCAGCCTGATGAGGCGAGCTTCAGCCTCCACGAGCGCGTCTGCCAGACGCGCTGCGTCGCTCTGGGTCTGTGTGGCCATTCGTGTAATCGCCGCCAGTCGTTCTTTTAAATCAATCAATGACAGGTTGGCCACTTTTCAAATTGTTTCACGCGCTCCACTTGCTCACTTGGGCAAACCAGCCAATCAGAGCCCACCTGTAAGGACCCTTTGTTGTCCTGGCAACGGAGGTTCAAGTGGTTCAACGAGTCAAAACCTTGCGCATCTTTCCGATGGTATTTGCTGAACTCCGTGACTGTGGGCGCTTGCGCTGTCTGACACACCTCTCTTGCGCAATTCGACCGCCCAACGCTACCATGGGCGAGGATCAGACGCCCACGCGCTCGCGGCCTGCGTCGCAGACGGCGTCGCAGCTGCGTGCATCTGCAACCAACCTCGTGGACGATGCAGACGCAACAGCGCGCGAGGCCGCCGACGTGGTTCATCCTTCGCTGGAGGAGCCTGTGGCCGTCGCCGAGCTACCGCGCACCGATAGCCTGGCAGCGAGACGGGTGAGTGGCGTGGTGCGGCAGACAGCTGAAGGCAGCGCGTTTGATGTGACTGACGAACTGACACATGGCGCAGCGTTCGAGCGTGGCCATTCCCGCGGCTGTGCCCATACCGGACACGCGCCCGGCGGTGACGGACCCGCGGCGCATGCGGCGCGTTATTGCAGAGGACCCCGAGTGGAACGTGGCGCTGGTGCCGCGGCTGGTCGACCTCTGCGTCGCGCACATTGTGGCCAACTTCGCAAGTGGGTGTCATGCAATGCGCACACGCCGCATTCCTTCTGCGTGTGGCCGTAACCGCTGTGTGTCAGGCCGTAACCGCTGTGTGCTGACACGCGTGTGCTGCTGCAGAGAACCCGCTGCTGACGGAGCTGCCGCCCAAGTACCGCACGCGGGTGCTCGACCAGCTCAGCACCGACGTCCCCCTTCATATCACGGCGCCCCTCATTGCGCACGAGGGCTACTGGCAGCGCTGCTGTGCCGCGCGATGGAAGATCAACGACGTGGCTGCGCACGGGGGGTCGTGGAAGCAGGCGTTCTTCGAGCGCAACCTCGATGAGTACATTGAGAAGATTGTGCCAAACAGGCTCGACAGCGCCGAAATGGCCAAGCTGCTGCGGCTGTCCGCGCCCTTCGTCACCCGCCTCGATATTCGCCAGCTTCTTCCGCCGGCGCGCGACCGCGATGGCCGAGACTTCGGCGGTCGGTCCGCGGGTACGCATCCGCCCGCCGCTGCCCCGTCCCCGAGCGCGGCAGCCCCAGCACCCGCGACCGTCTCTGCCACCAATTCGAAAGTCGCAGGAGGGGTTGCGGGGCGCGGAGGAAGCGGGGCCGCGCCGGCTGAGAAGGGTGGCCGCAACGCCTCGTCCGGGACACACAACTTGGCCGCGACGTCGTCGACGCTTTCCGTGGCGAGTGTGGGCGCGGAAATTAGCGAGCACGATGAGGAAGAGGAGGGCTCTGGGGACGACGGCGACGGGCGCGGGCCGCAGCAGGACCACGTCAACCTGGCGGCGGCCATCGAGGCGCTGCCCCAGCTGCGCGAGCTGAGCCTCACGTACGGCGTGCGCCATTGCGGGATGAACTTTGATTGGTCGCTTTTCGGCATGACCATACGCGACTGCCAGATGCTCGCGCGCACGTTCAAGACGCGCACGCCCGCACTCACGACGCTGCGGCTCTATCGGAGCTCTATTGACGACGCACGCGTGCGCATCCTCATCAGCCACCTGCTAGACCACCCCGCTCTCCGCGTGCTCGGTGAGTGTCGCCCGCGCTTCGGTCCGCCTCTGTTTTCGCGCCCTGTCTGATCCCCGACACCGTTTCCCCTTGCCCTGCAGACCTCTCCCACAACAAGATCGGCGACAGCGGCGCCCGTGCCGTGGCCAAGCTGCTCAAGGGCCACAGCAAGCTGGTCACGCTCGACCTCTGCGACAACCAGATTCAGCGGTCCGGCGGCAACAGCATCGGCCGCTCGCTCGAGCACAACACGACGCTCGAGTCGCTCAACCTGCGCCTGAACCGGCTGGGCGATGCGGGCGGGCGCGCGCTGGTGGAGGGCCTCGCGCGCAACAACACGCTCAAGTCGCTCAACATTGGAAGCAACTCGCTGGGCATTGAGACGGCGACGGCGCTCGGCGCGCTCCTCCGCCAGAACACGTCCCTGGAGGACCTGGACATCACGTGCAACAAGCTGGGCCCCGAGGGCGGCAAGCTGGTGCAGGACGGCGCCGCGGGCCACAAGCGCATACGGCGGATGGACGTGCGCCTAACGGACATTGGGCAGGAGAACGAGTACTGTATTGCCGAGATGCTCAAGGCCAACGCAGAGCGATAGCCGCGCGCGTGGCCGACTGCGACGCCATCCGCACGCCCTCATGCAGGGGCCTCAGCGGGCGGTGTGCACGACGCGCCCGCGCACGACGACCGAGTGGATCGGGGGGTCGACAAGCTCATACACGAGGTGCTCCCACCGCGGATTGTCCACGATGACCAGATTGCCGTACTTGCCGGGCTCGATGGACCCGTGCATGTGCGACTGCCTCAGGGACGCTGCGGGTGGGACACTGGGCAATGAAAAGGGCGTGCAAAACGGCATTCGCGCGGACAATTTCCTTGTTCACAGCGAGTGCCAGCGGAACACGTCCACCCACCGGCGCAGTTGATGGTGGCGGCCACGAGCGCCTCCTCCATAGTGAGTCGCATGTTGACGCACGCGAGGTTCATGACGAAGGGCATCGAGAGGCAGTGGGCGTTGGGGTTGAAGTCGCTCCCGAGGCACACTGGCACGCCTGCGCACCTCACGCTCAGCACAGCCGCTCTCTCCCGCCACGCCCCGTCAACGCCCATCGAACCACCCCGGCGCACGCTTGCAAATCACCCACCCGCGTCGATCATGCGGCGTGCGGGGGGCTGCTTGATGCGCAGAATGTACGCGGTGGTCGGGAGGAGCACGGCAAATATCTTGTGCTGCGCCATCGCCGCAATGCCGGCCTCGCTCACCTGTTGCGTGCGGTGCGAGTTAGGGAGTAGGCGCTGAATTGTTGTTCGAACAGGCGCGAGCATTCGTTAACACAGGGAGAGGCGCATACACACCTCCTCAAGGTGGCTGATAGCAAGCGCGCCCACGTCCGCTCCCAATTCCCCCGAGCACATGGGATTGAGCTCGTCGCCGTGAAAGTTGATCGCAAGGCCCGCCGCCTTCCCCGCCTGCACGGCAACGGGCGGTTTGCGCCTGCATTCGACTTAAGGCTGCAGCGCGCGCGCAGACCCACCTCGAGAATGCGGCGCGTCTCCTCGCCCTCAAACACCCCCTTCTCGTGGAACACGTCAATGTTGGCGGGCGATATCTCCCCTCGCGACGCAGCGGCGACAATGGCGGGCAGCTGCCGCTCGACGACGTCCGTCGCGTACTCCCGCGCGGACGTGCCCTGCGGAACCGAATGCGCCCCAAGGTATGTCGCCACCAGCGTGACGGGGTGGTCGCGGCCGACGTCGTGGATGACCTGGAGAGATGAGCAAGGTTTAGCGCGTGCCGTCTGTGCCTGTGCAGCGCGTGACGTGCCTTGAGCATCTTGAGTTCGGTGGCCGTCTCCAGGCCGTACCCGCTCTTGGCTTCGACAAGCGTCGTCCCGCAGCGCAGCATGCGATCGAGCCGCCGGCGAAGGGAGGCGCACAGCTCCTCCTCGCTGCTCTGTCGGGTGTGCCGCACCTGACCGCAGACAAGACCGCGTGGCAGCGCACAAGAGCAAGGGACCGTTTTGTGTGAGACGAGCGCTACACGGCGCAAACGGCCATACACAGCGACGCACCGTAAACCCAATGCCACCGCCTTGCTTGTGAATGTCCATGTAGGTGGCGCCCGCCAGCTTCATAGCAAACTGCGCGCAACGCGAGTGAGCGTGTCGCGTAAGCAGATGCACAGCCACATTCGCCCCGTACCTCGTGCACGCGGTCTCCGCTCCACACCTGTTGGAGATGGAAGTGGGTGAGCGCTCGTGTCACCGTGCAGCAGAAAAGGCAACAGCATGACGTCAACGCACCGGGTGAGTGTGGCCATCGGCAAGACCTGCGCAGGGAGGGCGCGGTTGAGCACCGGTCCACGTGCTGCGCAACAACAGAGGGTGCGCAGGACGAACGAACACAAGCCCCTGCCCACCCGGCACGACGCTCTTTCCAGCGCCATCCACGTCCGTCTCAAACGAGGCCTCGCGGTACCACGCCTGCTTCTCCAGCTCCTCTTCCAGCGCCACCGTGTGGACGAGGCCGTCGTGACCCACAATCACGGTCGCATCCGCAAGTATTTCGAGCCGCCGCATGTCCCCGCCGACCTTGTACGGCTCGCGGTGCGCACACACGCGCACCACCTGCGATGCCCGCCGTATGCGCAGGAGGAATGTGGGCGCCATTCTCGCCCTCGCCCCACAGGCCAACTGGCTTCTCTGAGCACGGCTGCACACTGAAAATCAAAGCCAGTGCGCCCCTGCTCCACTTCGTACAACATCACGTGGACCAATTCAAACGCGTCTACGTGAACCTCTTTGACATGTAGTCTCGCGCCACTTCTCGTGCGTTCTTTGCTAGCCTCACGTCTGAGAATGGAACGACCGCCATTGTTGCGCATCAAGCGCCGCCTCGACGAGGACCCTCTCGATGTGCTCGGTGGGCGGCACGCGTGTGCTCGTTGTTCTCGTTCTCCATTCTGCGCACTAACCGACGCTTGGTCGCCTTATCCCGTGCGCATGCAGTGCTGCGCCAACCGAAAGTGCGACGTGATGGAGATGTCCCCGGTGCGTGCGTGGGGCTGTGGGAACGGGATCGCTGCCGTGCGCTTTCTTTTTTGTTTCCTCACCTTTCTTGCCCATCTGTAGATGGCATTTTCAGACGACTGGCCTCTGTGCCGCTCTCTTTTGCGAATGATCCCACGTGCGCGCAAGACATTCGGGTGGGTACATGTGCCACGCGCGTACGTGAGCATTTTCACTGCGTCCCCATGCAACAACTCGCGCCCTGTGTGCAGTCGCAAATTGAAGACAACGAGGCAGCGCGAAAGGCCGCGCAGCCGCGCAAGGACCCGCGCGCACTCGCCACTGCAGAAGAACGGCGCGCATCGCATGCCGACACCGCGAAGGTACTTGATGTGGCTGAGCCGCTGCGCTGGCACCAGCTCACGGCCTAGTTGTCTGGCAGAAAGCGACCAAGGAGGCCCGCTTGCGACACGTGAACCAGCACCGCGCCCGCGGGTGCGTATTTGTGTGGCCTTGTGCGGCCCTTTGCCATTCGCCGAGCTCATGCGTTCTCTTCACAGCGGCGACGCCGGTGACGAAATGGAGCGCACGTTTGACCTTTACGACTGCGAGTGGGCACGGCCTGGGGACGCCGCAGACCGCGCCAGGTGCGCGCGCGTTCACCGTGTTGCTGCCGTAGTTCCCACGTGCTGTGTGTCTTATGCGACCTCAGCAGTACGCGCCGCAGAATTGATCCAAGAGATGCCGTGACGTGTAACCTGATACCGATGGTGCGCGAGTCCCTTAGTCTCCGAGGTGCGATAATGCGCGTTTACGGTTGATGCAGTGCGACATTCCCTAACGCGGCGGTGGTTCTTGTCGGCTGCAGCCCGAACGGAGTATGTGTACGACGTCTATTGCCTCGAGGACGAGGACGCGGCGAATGCGGAGGACAGGCAAGTGTGGCTGCGCGCGTGTGGTGCAGGGGTCCTGTCTTAGTGCTCCTGCTCTTGCAGCATCCCCGTGGTGTCATTCGACGAAGAACTTGTGCTCGAGCACGAGTACGACGAAGAAGAGGACATGGGAGAGGACGAAGACTCGAACGGTGAGGGTTGTTATTGTGTGCGTGTGCCGCAAGCGAGGCTGCGGTTGAACTGACCGGTGCGCGCGTGCGGCACAGACGAGGGCAATTGGCGCAACGACTATCCCGACGAGGACGAGTGGGGCACGGACCGCAGCGGAGACAGCGACACGGACTCGAGTGAGGACTCGGCCGACTTTCGTTAACTGGACAAGTAACAGTCTGTTACGCTGATGCCAATTGGGGCTTTGCGAAACGGGCCGTTGCCTCATATGGGCAATGCGGACGTTGCCGCTGTGTGATGCCATGTCGACACGCTTTGCAGAAGCACGACATAAAGGAAGACAACCGCAGTATTGGTCCACCGACGCGCTTCTTTTTCCACTCTGCGCCTGCGATGGCACAACCAAAAGAACAGCCCGGCGCACAGTTTGCCGCGGCCCACGCGCTGTTTGGTGGGAGCGACGCGGACGTCGACCTGCTTGGCGATGGGGACAGCGACGGCGGACAGGCCGACGTAGGAACGGACGTGCGGGTGGGTGTTGTGCGCCGTGGGTGGGTGCGTGCATCTCCCGATCTGAGCGCGTTTGTCTACGCAGTTACGGCTTGTGAATCCGTCGCCGCAAGAGTTTTCACGGCTGTTGGACGCGTTGCGCTGCCGGCTGCAGGAAGGGCACGGCGAGACGCTTTATGAGATTGGCATTGGAGGTGCGTGTGGCTGCCCTTGAGTTGATCGCGCTTGCAAGTGCGCTTACGGCGAGTGCAGACGCAGCGCGTGGGCTCTCGGACGCCGAGATGGAGGCGTCGAAGGAGACGTTGCAAAGGTTGGCGGACGCGGCCGACGCAGACGCCTCCCTTTTGCGCGAGCGGCGCGAAGACGGCGGGGCTGTTGCCGAGTTTCTCGTGCGGCGGCGCGCGGCGGAGGGGGATTTTCTTGAGATTCGCGTTGCCGTCGTCGGGAATGTGGACGCCGGCAAGTCGACGCTGCTTGGGGTGTTGACGCACAACACGCTCGACAACGGGCGTGGCCTGTCGCGCGCACGGCTGTTTCGCCACAAGCACGAGTCCGAGAGCGGGCGCACGAGCAGCGTGGGCCACGACATTCTCGGCTTTGACTCGAAGGGGCGGCCTGTGAACGCGCCGGACGCGCACACGGGCGCGCTCGACTGGACCGAGATTTGCATGGCTGCATCGAAAGTGATCACGTTCATTGACCTTGCGGGGCACGAGAAGTACCTCAAGACGACCGTGTTTGGGCTCACCGGCCACGTGCCAGACTTTGCCATGCTGATGGTGCGTAACAAGTGCGGGTGGTTACGCGCTCTCGTATGTCCCTGTGTTGGTGATGGTGTTCGTGGCCGGTTGCTGCCGCAGGTGGGCGCGAACCACGGCGTCATTGGGATGACCAAGGGTGGGTTGCGGGGCCCGTGTGCTGCCGGCCTTCACGCCGTGTCTGTCCGTATCGTTGGAACTCCGTCTTTTCCCCGTCGACCGCTACCCGCACGCAGCGCACACGGGTGCATCCCAAATGACTTACATGCTCCCCTCCGAATGGCGCCTGTTGCAGAGCACCTCGGCCTCGCACTGGCGCTGAACGTCCCCGTCTTTGTCGTCGTAACCAAGATTGACATGTGTCCGCCGAATGTGTTTCGCGAGACCATGTCGATGCTCACGAAGGTGCTCAAGTCGCCCGGTTGCCGCAAGATCCCCCTCGTCGTCTCCTCCCCCGACGACGCCGTTGTCACTGCAACGAACTTTGTGTCCGAAAGGTGGGCTTTTTTTGCCCTTGTACATGGCGTCTCCGCTTTAACGATGGATTGCCTCGTGCCCCGTCGTCGTTGTTGTGCGTCAACAGAATTTGCCCCATATTCCAAGTGTCAAACGTCACCGGCGAAAACCTCGATCTCCTTCGCCTCTTTCTCAACCTGCTCACCACGCGCGCGGAGAGCCACGCCAACGAACCCGCGTACTTTCAAATCGACGAGACATTTGCAGTGCCGGTGTGTTTTCGCGGGCTTCTCCGTCGTGTGCGTGCTGTTACATTCTCGCCTCCTTGTGGCCGCTACTTGATGTGATTGTGCATCGCCGGTGTGCTGGGCCGGCAGGGGTTTGTGCGGCTGCGCTGACAACGGCCTGTGGTCGGCTGCAGGGCGTCGGAACGGTTGTCTCGGGGACGATGCTCCGTGGGACAGTGCAGCCCAACGACACACTGTTGCTTGGCCCGGATGCGCTCGGCCAGTTCCAGCCCGTCTCCATCAAGTCCATCCACCGCAAGCGCACGCCGGTGAACCTCGTGCGCGGCGGACAGGCCGCGTCGTTTGCGCTCAAGAAGGTCAAGCGCGGTGCCGTGCGCAAGGGCATGGTGCTGGCCGCGCGCGAGGCGCACCCCGTCGCGTGCCGCGAGTTTGAGGCGGACATTCTCGTGCTGCACCACCCGACCACGATTGGCGCGCGCTACCAGGCGATGGTGCACTGCGGGCCGGTGCGGCAGACGGCGTCGCTGCAGCTGACCGACCGTGAGCACATGCGCACGGGCGACAAGGCCACCGTCCGGTTCCGCCTCGTGCGGCACCCCGAGTGCATTCCCGTGGGCGCGCGCATTGTCTTCCGCGAAGGGCGCACAAAGGCAGTGGGCACGGTGACGCGGGTGTTCGAGGCAGGGGCCACCGCGGCGCCTCAGGCTCCAAGAGCAGAGAACACGAGGCAGCAGGCAAAAAATAGAACAATCTCTGTGTAGATTACTGCTTATTCAACTGGCATTAAGGTTTTGGCTATCGATTTCTTTAATTGGTGGTCACCGAAAGACCAGCCTCGTGACGCGCGCGTTCCATCATAGGCTGCAAGATGCGGCGGCGCGCGTTGATAAACCAGTTGTCGAGTTGTCGCAACGTCAGACCCGTCGTGCGCATGAGGGCTTGCTTCTCGATTTCGTCTGGATACGGATCTGTCGGATGCGCATGTAGCCACGCCTTCAGCGTTTGGATCGTCTCCTTTGGGTGCGTTCCCCTTTTGCGTTTGGCAACAAAATCGGTACGGAGATCGTTGATCTGCATTTCTGCGCGTCTCCTCGCGGTGCCAGCGCGACGCTGGCATTCAGCGCGTAGGCCGTTGGCAATAGCGCTCGATAAGGCTCCGTCGGCAGTGTTGGCGAGTTCTCGGAGTGCCGCGCGGACGCCGTTTAGCTCCTTATTCAAGTGCGCATACACGCCTAGCATGCCGAAGATGATGTCGTTGAGTTCGTCGCACGCGGAAAGTAGCGTTTCGTGCCGTAGATTCGCCGGCGAAATCCCGCGAGATAAGAAAAGATCATCTATCTGCTTATCGTAGTCAGCGGCGACTTCGTTGCAATCAAGGAGGCGGGCGTCATTCGCGCGCGTAACGAGGATGGAGAGGAGAACAAAGGCAGTTTCGGACCGAAGCGATCCCATGCGATGCTCGACGCCAGCGGCTTCACCCAACCACCCCAATTCCTTTAGCGATGGTGTCACGGTTGATCGGGTACTAACAACGTCACTGCCGGCGGCGGATGGATGAAGCACGAAGGGCTCGCCGGTGCTCGCGACGCCAATGGTATATAAGAGAGAGTCGGCGTCGCCGCTTGAAGCCGCCGAACTGATTTCGCCGAACGCTTCGAGACATTCGGCGGAGAAATCGTCGAAGTCGAAATCAAGCGCCATGTTTTCGTCGACAGCTGTCGCGGCCGCACCGTCGTTTGTTGGTGTGTCCGTCGTGCAGAGCGCGCTAACGGCCGAACTGAGATGAAAGGCGGGCTCTGGCGAGTTGGAGTCTCGCACCGTTCCGCGGAATGCTGGCACGGCCGCTGCCACCCCGTCTTGAAGTTGTTGTTCATACCACGCCGCTGCTGTGGTTAAAATAGAGTCGAGAGTGAAAGCGACGTCGTTTTCCATTTCGAAAGTAGGCGACCGAAAGGGCAGCAGTTTTGTCGTGCCGCGACGGATGTCATCCTGTCAATTGAGACACGATTCCCATGGGAATTGTAAACGCCCAATCAGAATCATCGGTTTCCTCTTCACGGCCCTTTGTGAAGGCAAGTCGAGTTTTGATTGGTCGATTAATGCAGCACGGCATTTCACGCCGGTATACTACGTTCAATTGATACCGGCAGCACTCAGCTTTATCTGACTGAAAACTGAGTGTTGGCGATTGTATTGGTTCGGTATCCCTCACAGGAGCTGGCCTGTTGTGAGAATGCGTCGCTCACTCTCTTTTCCTTCCCGGTCTTCATTCGTGTTCGTTTTTACGCTGATCGTTGCCGCGTGTCATTGGGCGGCTTTGCCAATTGACGGTCAGCCTTGTTCGACTCGATTTCGAATCGATGAAGTATCGCCCGACCCTGGAAGCGACTTTAACAACATGGACCTCCAGGTACCTTTGAAGATAACACTAGTCTTCTCGAAGAAAGTGTACGTTCGCCCTACAGCGACAGCGACAAAAACGGTGGCGTTGTCGTCCTTATCATCTACGGCATTGTCGCAATGGATCGCGACAACTGTGGACGAGTCTGGTCGTCCAGCCCTTTATCTTCAAGGCGGGCGCTTTGGTCGCATGATTCCAGACTACGCGAAAGCAGTCGGCTATACGGGTTACGACGTCTTAAGCATCAACTTCCTTTTCGACAAGCAACCAATGTATCCGCTTTTGCCTGTCAGTGCGAAGGCTGTGGTTGCTTTATTGGCGTAATGTCTCGGTTGTGTTCGGCCGTGCAGTACCGGCATCGGCTGATTAGTACCGCGTCCGGCACCGAGAGACTGTCGAGTGACGAATAATGACGTGCCTTAACATGCCATCCGTTTATTGACAGCAACACAACCGTAGAGTTGGTCATCATCGGGCGTTTCTATCTCGCGGACGATAACGCGACTCTACCAGTCGCCACACCCACGTTTTACTACTATAATCGGGCAAGTGCAAACTTTTCGCTTTGTCCGGTCACCAGCGAAGCGCTGCGCTCTGCGATGTCCGCCCCACGTTCTGCTGCGAAAGATTGCCAGCCGATCGCTCGTCCAACTCCGGCTTCGGGAGCAGTCGAATCTCCGAGCAGTGCGTTGAACCTGCTGCGAGAAAAGACAGCACGATTGTCCTCCCAGGCAGATGCGGGTCCAAATTCCGTTGAGGTCAGTACAACTGCTATCAGTGTGGCCACGGCATAAGCGAACAGCCGGCTGCATTGGCACTCACTGGGTACCTGCACGGGCGGCCCGCCGGCGCCGGTGACTGGTGCCGGCGGACTGGCCGCACCGGGCGCCCGGGCTTTCTCCGCCGGCGGCCGGCAGTCGGCCGACTCCGTCTGAGTTGGCGGATGTCATATTGACTATTCACTTACATTGGTCCTAATAATCTCTATGTAGGTGCAAGCCCGATTGACTTTTAACACGAGTGGTACCGTTGTACTTCGTTCAACGGATCTCAGTCTCGTTGACGACTTCGGGGACGTGTACCACCTCACCTGGAATTACGAAATTCGTCTGTCCAAAAACGGTAAGTGCTTCTACAGACACACTCGATTTGGGTTTGTCGCTGAACCTCAAAAACAGATTCCAGAGCTGTTCTTCCGCTTCGCAACATCACCACCGTTTATGACGTTTATGAGAAAGATGAGGGCATCCTTGACGGGAGCGTGGGAAGCGGTCCCGATTACTCGTACGCGTGGGATAAGTCGTCGTCGAACGAATTTAGCGTCCGCCTCCGTCGCTTTCGAAGTGGCGAGTTAAGCGCGATTTTCACTGTTGTTCCGACGTCGGAGTATGACAACGTGCTGTCCGTGTACGACACCGATGTCATTGAAGCGAAAGCGACGTACGTTTTGGCAATATTCTCTGGCGGCGATACTCTGAGCGAACCGTTTCAGTGGAGCGAAGGAAAGGTATTGTTTACATATGGCGCAACTGGTTGAGTTCGCATCATCTGTCTGACTGTTCCGTCGCCCGGTCGATTTTACTTGCAGTGGCAAAGAAGGATTCCCACAGGGCTGCTCTGTCCACGCTGCAGCGTTCGAAATAGCGTCTGCTGGTCGTGCCCGCAAGTCCTTCATTCCGTGGTCGAAGCCCGCGACAGTGGCGCGTTTGTGGTTTACGAGCCCTTTGACGTCGTTATTGACAATCGCTTTTCTATTGCTTTTGCGCGGGACGGTAAGTGTGGAAGTTGCCAACTGTCAGCGTATGACGGTATTAATCCGGGGTAATTCTTTAGGTCAAATTGTCGACTCGATTGTCTTTGCTGGTAATGAGCGTGCCGGCTTCAAGTCGTCCAATACAATAAGTGTTCGTCTATCAGGGTGGGTGCTGTTTGTGTCCCGGACCCGTTTCCGTCGTTGCTGGTTTGTCACTCACATTCCTGTTTTTTTCTTGTTGCAGAGCCATTGAGGACACCGCGTCCGACATCCTGCGCTCGCTGCGCATTATTGTTGGCCCCACCGGGACCATCTTGAACGTTGACAAGGACCGCGTTGGATCGTCATGTGGTCAGATATCTCCGAACACATCGTCGTTTTTGAGTGTGACGGACCCGTGCTCTAAGACAGTAGGTGAGACGCAATCAGTGCCGGGCTTCTAGTAATTCGGAGTATCGGTTGTACGCCAAACCGTGACGCTTTCTCCATTGCAACTTACAGAATCGTGTCTGGAATGGACTATTCATAACCTCGTTCGGTCCCCTGACGTTGATGTTCCATTTGGCGACGAGCGACTGAGAGGTGAGTCATTATTGTGCCCTTGCATTTCTCCGAAATTGGTTAAATGTCATACTGCAGGTTCGATTTTGAGTGCGGATGGAGGCAGGGTAGCCCGGTTTCGCATCGACCCCGGACCAACGGCTATGTTAGAATATCAACAAACGGCCGAGTGGACGGCGTCCCTTTCAATTAATATTTCACAACTTGACATCCAGGTATGTTGTTGATGTGCTTCACGTTCATTTGCGCATACACGTACACGCACTCGGACAGCGCGCACATGTCACGCGCGGGTTTGCTCACGTTAACAATTTCTTTATCCGTTTCCACTGTACAGCAACCGTCGCTGTTGGCCTCCGTTGACGACTGGATCGTCGGCAATCGCTCGACAGGCCTTGCCTGTGAATTTCCATTTCAGGTGTATCCATCGAATATGACGGGCCATGAAAACGAGGCTGAAATCCACATCGTCGTCAAGAACTATGGTTCGGTACGTTACGAATCATTAATACATGGACTACGTTTGACGATGACGTGCGTGGTACTGACACTGAAGACTTTCGCATGTAAGGGTTCGGGGACCTTCGCAACTTCACTCTCGTGCCCCTCGCTCAACGTCCAGTCACCGTCGAACATTTCAACTGTAATTCCCGCGGTTAGTCGAATGTGCCTGTCCCCACGCAGATTCGCTGGCTGCAACTGACCGAGTCCGCGTGTTGGTCAACAGAACTTTTCGCAAGTGTTCAAGTTCAACGTCACCAGTAGTAACCCAGCCCAACTTCCGACGTCCATCGACAAGCTCTTTATCAACTGTACATTCGACGTGCAAGTGACACAGAAAGCTCTGTGGGAGCGTAGAGGCAAGGCCGCAATTGGCTGTGCCCTTCCTCTAGCTTCATACGCCGGTTGGCTCAGCGATCCTTGCACATTCGGTATGGAGACATTCAGCGTGACCTGTGTTCCTTTCCGATGTAAGTGTGGCTGAATGTACTGTAATTGCCTTTGCAGTTAGGCCTCGGCCTACATTCACTCTCTCTCTTTCGAACCAAACCTTGCCGACCGTTTCTTTTAATGCCTCCCTTGGGTCGCTCGTTGGGGCATTGGTTCTTTCGGGCAAGAGCATTGGCGAAGTGAGTTACAATCTATTGTGTTGCGAGGAACGAATGTCATTAAATTGAACTGCCGGTATCTTCGTATCGACAGGTCAATCTTCTATCAACGTCTGTCGACTGTGATACGGGCTTGCGTTCAGTTCCGACGATCGATACTGCATTGTACTCTCCGCTTGTCGATGTGGCGCAGTCTATCTTCATATTTGCGAGGTATTTCGCGCGCTGCTTGATGACTGGAGTCTGTGGTCCGTCAGCATTGATTGCAGCCGAGGAAACGGGTACTCAATTCGACTCACTGTCGTTCCTTTCAAGCAGCTACAATGCGACGTCCAACGCGCGTCGTTGCAGAATCTCGACTACTGCTCGTTTCCCATCAATTCTTTGTCCAACTCAACAAGTCACTGTCTTTCAAGAAACCTGGGTGCGGCATTATAGTGGTGAGTTCAACCGATTTTTTTAAATTAATGTTTGTTAGGCACGTCTATTCCTCTTGCGCTTTACCAAACGGTTCGGCGAGCCGGTGCACATAGCTCTAAACCTCAATTTTGCTTGCAGATTATCGAGGTGGTGTCATCAATGACGGCGGCCATAATCAGTCCTCAAAAGGACAAGGGTTTGCCGATCAACTGGCGCGCGCATTTCATACGTCTGTGCCGGTTGCGATTTGCTTACTGGTTCTCGTCGTCGCCATTCCAACGGCTCTGGCTTTGCTGTTGGTGGTGGGGAGCCTCAAAGTTGCAGATTTTACATTCACACACGAGTCTGATGTTTCATTCACTATATTCTAACTACACGTTCTGCAGATTCTCTGGCACCGGGGTTTTTTCAACGACGTTCCTGTGTATCCGTGGACGAAGAAGCGCGAGGAACTATTTTCCGAAGAGAATTTGTTGAGACGTATGGATTCAGGAAGCGGAGTTTCTCCAGTTTCTGGTATGTTTTGTTGACAATGTGCGATCGTCAATCATATCGTTTCTATGTAAGTTGTTCGATAACCAAGTATCGACTCGTCCAGGTGTCCTCCTTGAAGCTGAGAAGGCCGCCTTTTTACTGGATACGCCAACGGGTCCGGTCTATGCGTTAAAGAATGTCGAAGTTCGAGACGCAAATGGCACTCTCTCTGACGGGCTATTGGATGAGTCGCAGTGGAGCGACCTTATAGTTACCGGCTCACTTCAAAAAGGGAATGTAAGTATCATGCACCGCAATCCCTGCTATCAAAGACATGCTATTTACTAGCCTCTCGCTTTCAGGCTGGTCCGTGCTTTTCGGCCGTTGTCGGTCACATCGTCAATGTCTTTTTCGATCCTACAACGAACACCATCTTCCTTCAAGCTTCTGATGGAGCGTGAGTAGCCCACTACAATTTGTTGAATACTTCGCGGAACCGGGTTCAGACCGTGCTTGACTCTAATGTTTCCCGTAGGTATCGTCTCGACGAGGCATCAGCGCCATACAAGCATATATTTCAAGAAATGGTTGTCTCAATGACAGCCCAGAATACTGAGACTCGATAGAATATAAACAGGCAACTGGGAATCGAGCAGATAAGGGTTAAAGAATTACGTCTTCCTCTGTGCCCGAGCTGGCACTCGGTCCTTGCGATGCATGTGCAAGTGCCTCTGCTCGGCGCCTCCTGTTGAGCTCGCGCACAACGGAGGGGTCCGCGACGAGATCACGCGGCGACACCTTGTGCGGGCACGCGGGCACGGGACAGCGCACCTCGCCACCTCGACCATGGCGAAGGAGCTCCTGGATGGCACTCTCCGAGTAGACGTGGTTGCACCGCCGGCTGCGAACGGGATTCTCAAAGGCGCGCTGCGTGATTGGGCACACACGGGGGAGCGCAGGGCAGCCCTCCACCAACACGTCGTCGTCGCCACCGCCCGCGAGGTTCAGGCGCTGAAGAAGGTCCTACGTGATAAACTGTGACTAAGCAAAGTTCGATGGCCGGTACGCGCCATGAGAAACAACGACACAAACCCTGTACTGGGGGTGTTCGGCAGCATTGTCCACGAGCGAGTCCAAGCGCTGCTGCATGATTGCGCCCATTCCCTGCCCATTCGGATAGGCAGCGGCGCTCCTCGTGAGTTCGGTGAGAATCGCATGCTGCAGCTCCATTCTGCGCAACGACCAACAAATGAGTACTGAAAAACGCAGCCATAATGTTTCATACAAACGCAACGCAGCGCGCGCCCGCGCGCACACGCACACATGCACACATGCAACCACACACACACACACACACACGCGCGCGTGCAAACCTTTGGTCAAGGCGGGCGAGGAGCACCACGGCATCCTGCAACTCGCGAAGCTGGGCCTCGTCCGCGCCGTGCTCGTGAACGTCTCTCGCGGCGTCCACACAGTGGCCAAGACCGCGTTCAACGGCCTCCGTGCGGACGTCATTTGTCTGCTTTAGCAGGCCCCCAAGGGCGACCGCGACAGGGTCACGACCGGCCATCGTGATTGAATGTGATAGTGAGTCAGTTGGACTTGGAGTTGTAAAGAAAAAAATTGCGCGCGGAAAAATAGGCGGGAAATTGATCGGAGACATTTTCCGATAGTACAAGTTCATTATTCGGCTGACTCTTACGCTGCATACACGCTGTAAGCAGACGAAGACGTCATTCGGAGAATATACGACGCGCAACCGGAGTTGAAGGTCGAGTTTGCTTCGTCTCCGAGGCCATGGTCATCCCAATCGTTGCGCGTCGCGACGGAGCCGTTCGACCCTGCCACAACCGAGATTCGCCCCGTATCTTGCGTGCAAATCGTGAGACGAACCCAGTCGCCAGCTGCGGCAGCCTGCCCGCTCTCTCCGATAGCGGTGGCCAGTGAAGAAGCGGACGGTAGAGTAATAACGATGGGGTCCGCTTGTGCGTTTGCAAGCAGGATCACGAACCCGCCCATCACTTGCGCAGCAGTCAAAGTCGCGTCGCCGTTGATAGTGCCAGACGTGCCCATTGCCTGCGCTTCCATCATCGTCGTCTTCGCCACATATAGTCCTCCCGCAATGTTAGTGTTGCCGCTCGACGCTGTAACGACGAACTTGTCCGTGTTGACGCTGAGATCGCCCGTAACCGAGGCCGTGCCGGCGATGGCCGTGTTGCCGCTCGACGCAGTAACAACGAACTTGTCCGTGTTGACGCTGAGGTCGCCCGTAACCGAGGCCGTGCCGGCGATGGCCGTGTTGCCGCTCGACGCCGTGACAGTGAACTTGTTAGTGTTGACGCTGAGGTCGCCCGTAACCGAGGCCGTGCCGGCGATGGCCGTGTTGCCGCTCGACGCAGTGACGGTGAACTTGTCCGTGTTGACGCTGAGGTCGCCCGTAACGGAGGCCGTGCCGGCGATGGCCGTGTTGCCGCTCGACGCCGTGACAGTGAACTTGTTCGTGTTGACGCTGAGGTCGCCCGTAACGGAGGCCGTGCCGGCGATGGCCGTGTTGCCGCTCGACGCAGTAACAACGAACTTGTCCGTGTTGACGCTGAGGTCGCCCGTAACGGCGGCAGTGCCGGCGATGGCCGTGTTACCGCTCGACGCCGTGACAGTGAACTTGTTCGTGTTGACGCTGAGGTCACCCGTAACCGAGGCCGTGCCGGCGATGGCCGTGTTGCCGCTCGACGCAGTAACAACGAACTTGTCCGTGTTGACGCTGAGGTCGCCCGTAACGGAGGCCGTGCCGGCGATGGCCGTGTTGCCGCTCGACGCCGTGACGGTGAACTTGTTCGTGTTGACGCTGAGGTCGCCCGTAACGGAGGCCGTGCCGGCGATGGCCGTGTTGCCGCTCGACGCCGTGACGGTGAACTTGTCCGTGTTGACGGCAACGTCGCCAGCAATGGCCGTGTTGCCGTTGGATGCGGTGACGGTGAACTTGTCCGTGTTGACCTTGAAGTCACCCTTGACGTCGCCAGTCCCGTCGATCGCCGTGTTGCCAGTGGCGGCGGCGACCGTGAACTTGTTCGTGTTAACGGCGACGTCGCCCGCAATCGCCGTGTTGCCGGTCGCAGACGCAATCGTGAACTTGTTCGTGTTGACGGCGACGTCGCCAGCGATGGCCGTGTTGCCGTTTGACGCAGTGACGGTGAACTTGTCCGTGTTGACCTTGAAGTCACCCTTGACGTCGCCAGTCCCGTCGATCGCCGTGTTGCCGTTCGACGCCGTGACGGTGAACTTGTTCGTGTTGACCTTGAAGTCACCCTTGACGTCGCCAGTGCCGTCGATCGCCGTGTTGCCGGTGGCGGCGGCGACCGTGAACTTGTTCGTGTTGACGGCGACGTCGCCCGCAATCGCCGTGTTGCCGGTCGCAGACGCAATCGTGAACTTGTTCGTGTTGACGGCGACGTCGCCAGCGATGGCCGTGTTGCCGTTCGACGCCGTGACGGTGAACTTGTTCGTGTTGACCTTGAAGTCACCCTTGACGTCGCCAGTTCCGTCGATCGCCGTGTTGCCGGTGGCGGCAGCGACCGTGAACTTGTTCGTGTTGACGGCGACGTCGCCCGCAATCGCCGTGTTGCCGTTCGACGCCGTAACGGTGAACTTGTCCGTGTTGACCTTGAAGTCACCCTTGACGTCGCCAGTGCCATCGATCGCCGTGTTGCCGGTGGCGGCGGCGACCGTGAACTTGTTCGTGTTGACGGCGACGTCGCCCGCAATCGCCGTGTTGCCGGTCGCAGACGCAATCGTGAACTTGTTCGTGTTGACGGCGACGTCGCCAGCAATGGCCGTGTTGCCGTTCGACGCCGTGACGGTGAACTTGTTCGTGTTGACCTTGAAGTCACCCTTGACGTCGCCAGTCCCGTCGATTGCCGTGTTGCCGTTCGACGCCGTGACGGTGAACTTGTTCGTGTTGACCTTGAAGTCACCCTTGACGTCGCCAGTCCCGTCAATCGCCGTGTTGCCGTTCGACGCCGTGACGGTGAACTTGTTCGTGTTGACCTTGAAGTCACCCTTGACGTCGCCAGTCCCGTCGATCGCCGTGTTGCCGGTGGCGGCGGCGACCGTGAACTTGTTCGTGTTGACGGCGACGTCGCCCGCAATCGCCGTGTTGCCGGTCGCAGACGCAATCGTGAACTTGTTCGTGTTGACGGCGACGTCGCCAGCGATGGCCGTGTTGCCGTTCGACGCCGTGACGGTGAACTTGTTCGTGTTGACCTTGAGGTCGCCTTTTGCGTTCGTCATGCCGTTGACGTACGCATCGCCGGTTGCGGAATCGACAGTAAACATACCCGAATTAACGTTAAAATTTCCCGAAAGCCGAACGTCCTGTGCAATGGTCAAATTTCCACCAACGGCGACGTTGCCGGTTTTGCTGTCGACGTCGAAAATTTGCTGCGCGTCGCGACGGCGACTCGTCGCCCCGCCAACCTTCAGATTACCCGCAATGTTGAATGGCGTGGTGACCACTACCACGGTTGTCGTGAAGGACATGATGGGCTGATCTGCTTGGCCAAGAACGAGAGGTTGACCCTACCGGAACAGACGGGCGGTTGTCAGCGTAAGTCCGGAGGAATGTTCAGTTCGTAAATTACAAAAAGCCAAACTGAACACATACCTTAGCTGACTTGAGAGCGTAAGGATCTTCCGTTGAGCCCAAGGCGAGACTGACACTTTGGCTGCCATTGATGGTTTCGACGTTGAAGCTTCCACTAGCCGACGAAGTGGCAGGACCGGCCTCGGGCGGATTCTCGTATGTGTAGATGGCAATAACGAGAGCGGGAACGGCGATACAGAAAGTGAAAACCGCCAAGATTTTCCACCCGACTGGCTCGCGCTGCACGACAGTAAATTTGGCCCCACCCTCCTCGGGCATGGGGGCAACGGACGAACCGCCAGCCATGCTAACGGTTCCGGCTACGCACTGGTGGGCGCACTAAAGTGGGTAGCGGGATTTCAAACTGAATGCTGCGATGGCGTTGCTTCCGAGTTGTCAATGAGTCGGAAGCGGCTTTTGGGGTATTTGTACGGCCGTGGGGGGTGTTAGCTTTGCGTGTGGGTTGGGCGGTGTGTGACATGGCTTCCATGGTAACTCCTTCCATTTTTGGGAATTTTGAATGGATTTTGACATATTTTGATGCAGCATGCCACAGGAATTCAAAGGTATGCCCATAGCAATAACCGAATATAATTTCGAAACTCACCGGTCGTTATGGCAACTATTTTTCACTGGTGACCGTGAGCACGGCGCCTGGTTAGCAACTTAGTAACGGCAATACTATATTAGTTTTTCTTTGATTTCATACCACAAAAGAAGGTAAAATGAGTTGTGCCTTGTACGCCGATGAAGCCCCACTCTCGCGCGTCAATTTTTGATGATGACAGGCCGCTCAAAAATGGATCTCTGTTTGACGGCCCCCGCCTTATCCGGGTGGTCGAGGCCAAAGTAGGCCGAATCGTGCGCAAAGTCAGGGTCACGGAGGACCACACACTCTGCGCGCAGTGGCCGGCTTGTGAGACTTCGACGCACACACACA
>CALSCQ010001376.1:0-21722 GCA_943704525.1 Pigoraptor vietnamica | reverse complement strand
CGAGCGGAGAGTCAGAGCCGCAGTACAAAAAGGCAACGGGTCGGGTCGTATTGAGCAGAGCGGTGTATTCCAGTCGCATACGACTCTCGCACGACACTGGTGTCCCTCAGTTATCTCGTGACGTCCATGTTGGGTTGATTGGTGAGGGTAACCGCGAAACTGCCCGGACAACTCACGTGACTTGCTTGCGTTTGTGTCGGCGACTTGAGATTGAGATTCGACGGCCCACAAAGCGCTTGTTTGCGCAGTTGCGTTTCCTCTCAAACTGCGTTCTTTCGCTCGTCACGAGCGAGATGGAAATGGCGCACCGTGGCTTGTGCGACTTGCCGGACGAAATCCTCCTCCACATCTTCGCATATCTGCCGGCGGCGTCGCTTTTCGGTCTGGAGCGCTGCGCATCGCGTTTCTGCCGCATCCTGCGGTCGTCCACTGCGCGACACAGGGTATGGAACGGCGTGCTGGCATTCGAGTTTCCCTTGGCGGAGAGCGGCGGGCCTTCGCACACCGATGCGCCGGCCGACTGTGTCGAGCGCGAGGATGACGACGCGCGTTCGCTGGTTCGCATGCGCTGCCTGCAGCGAGATAACGTGCGCCACTTGAGGGCGTCGAGCGTCCACGTCATTCGCGCACACAGGAATCTCATCACGGCCGTCTGTGTTCTCGTGAGGTGCGCATCGCGTTTGTGTGTCACCGCAATCACATTTTGTCCACTGAAATCTTATGAATGTTCAACCCCCCACAGGTACCCGGGCTCCATTCCGACGCTGCGACGTCGCCGTCGGTCCGTGTCGACATCGGCATCGTCCGGCGGCGAGGACATCGCGGAGGGCGACTCGCGCCCGAAGCGCGCGTCTCCTGCGTGCACGCGGTTTGTGGCCACGTCGTCGGCGGATTGCAGCGTGCGCGTGTGGGACGTGCAGCTGCAAGACTGCTGCGTGTGCATACTGCAGGGGCACACGAACTCCATCAGCAGCCTGCACTGGAACCCGCACGCGGCGTTGCTCGTGTCCGGCGGCTGGGACCGCCGTGCGCTGTGGTGGGACCTGGCGGGGATCCTCTACACCCCCAAGCGCACGCACCGTTCGTCCTCGCGCGAATACCCCGTCGAAAGCGCCATCCCCGTCATACAGGCGCTCGAATGCGCCGTGTTGCCCGGCCATACGCGCGCCGTCACGTGCCTGGCCTCGTCGCACGCGTGCGACGTGGTTGTCGGGGGCGGCGGGGACGGCGTCATTTTGGCGTGGGTGCTGCCGCCATCGTCGCGCTCCTTCGCGCGTGCGCAGGCCTTGGCGCGGGCTGCGGACCCCAATCCCGACCGTGCTGCGGCCACACATAGCAGCGATGCGCCGCCGCCCGCGCGCGCTTCGTGCGGAACGCCGTCCTGCCACGCCATTCTCGCCGTGTCGCTTGACGATCGCGGCGTCGGAGACAGGCGGCACGTGACCGCCGTCGACGCGGCGGGCAACGGGACTCTTTTCGCCCTGCACGTCGTCCCGCATAGCAAGCGCACCGGAGCCGATGCGGTTTCGATCGAGTCGCTGCGCACGTTCAAGCTGTTCCCGCACCGCGTCCGTTGCGTGAGTTTCGCCGGTGCGTCGCAGTACTTTGGAGTGGGGGAGGCCGACGGTCGCGTGATGCTGGCGGGCGTGGACGTGCCCGCGCTCGTCAGCGAGGCCGTGTGCGATCGCGCCGCAGTCTTGCTCGCCGTGGGTCCGTCGCAGTCGCACGCGGCGGCCGTCGCCGAACCGCTGGGACTCGGGCACCGGGATGGTGCCGCCTCGCTCTCCCTGCGGAGAAGTGGCGCTCGATCGACGCGTCTGTGTTATGCGGTGTGTGCAAAGGCGGGTGGCGATACGGCGGTGGAGGCGCGCATGCTTGGGGAGCAGCCGGATGCGGCCGTGCTTGGGTCGGTGCGTGTGCCCGTCCAGGCGACCGTGATGACGTGCGGACAGGACGTCATGATTGTGGGCGGCAGCGACGGCCGCGTGGCCATTGTCTCGTTCCCCGCACAGCGAACGGCGGGGAATGTTCCGTTCGGAACAGAGTCGGTCGTGCGCGCGCGCTTGCGGGCCGGTCTCTCTCCTCTTTGGCGGCTATCGAAGCGCACGAGGGCGCTCGCGCTGGGTTTCATGGCGGCTCTGTTGATTGGTCACGTGCTCGCGCTCGTGTGCAGGGACGCGACGCCCGCCGCGACGGTGGCGGCGGCGACTGCGTGCGCGGTCATCGCGTTGCGCCTGTCCTGAACAAACAGTGGCAATTGCCGTCAGAATTGTGTGCGATTTGTTTCTTCGTTTCAAAAATTTCTTTAGCAAGCTTGTCGCACAGAACAACATACGCAGCAATTTATACACGCACGCGCACGCAAACACGCGCCGCAAGCAACGCAATCACTGCTTCTTCAGCAGCGAGACTCTCTCGCCCATCGACCCGTCCACCATGGACCCCGTCCTGTGAAACGGCGTCGTGTTGCCGCTGCCGTCGCTGTCGTACTCGTCGTCAGGGACGCCAGAGGGCGACGGCGGGGCGTCCTTAGGGCCAAACGACTTGTGGAAGCGGGTGAGCGGCCAATTGACCTCGCGCACCCATGTGCACGCCCAGAACAGGCGCGCGAGGACGACGAGCAGCGTAATCGCCATGGGGGCAATCGCAAGCGCAATCTCCACGTTCGCGATAGACCGCGACGCCGACTCGCCCATGCGGCCGCCGCCCGGGACGCCAAACGACGCGTACGCGCCGTCGCGGCACGCGAGCAGCGCAATGAGCGCGAGCCCAAAGAGGAACGAATTCTCCACGCGCTGCGCGTTGGCGTTCGCAAAGGGCGCCGCGTACACGTTCAGGCCGAACACGGCCAGGCAGCCGAGCGCGAGGGCGAGCGACCGCCAGTAGGGGTCCGAGATGAAAACGCGCATCGCCGCAAGCACAATGCGGCGGTAGAGGATGACGACCTCCCACCACCAGCGCGAGGGGACGAACGGGCCCTCGAGCACGCCGACGGCCCATCGCGTCGACCACGTGGGACGCGCGCCGTCCTTGTGTGCGCAGTAGCGGAGGTACGCGAGCGCCGCGGGAACAGGAATGAGCACGGCACCGATGAGGAAGAAGGCGAGCGACTGCCACCAGTGCCCGCCGCAGTGCAGGTCGCCCTCGAGAAACAGGCGGTCCGACCCAAACACGCGCGTGCAGCTGACGAGGTTGAATGTTGTGAGGGCGACGCGGAGATACGCCAACAGTGCGATTCCCATCATGGTCCTTGCAAAGCGGCCCGAGCGCTTCGTGTTGAGGTACGACACGCGCGGGAGGGGAAACGACGCAAACCCGTCGCTGTCCGCGGACTCCATGGCGCGGTACACGCGCTGGTCAAACTTGATCAGGCTCTCAAAGTCCACGTACGAGTCAAAGTCCTCGCGGAGGCCACGACGGACGAGCAGGAAGTGCGCCACCCACAGCAGCGCCACGAGCCCCATCGCGACGACGGGGACCGTGTAACCCATGGCGATGCGCGCGACCGTCGACATGCCGGAGTACGGACACACCGTGTACCCGCCAATGTTGGGCTCGAAGGTGAAGATGGACCACAGGTGTCCGCCGGCGAACCGCAGCGCCTGCGTGTCGAGCACGAGCGGGAGCATCTGCACAAAGTACCAGAACGACTTCCACAGCGCCGTCGAGGCAATTGGGAGGCCCACGAGCAGTCCAATAATGATCAGAGACACGACCGCAGACACGAGCACGACGATCCAGTACCCGCCGTTGCACGAGTCGACGCTCTCGCACTCGAGGCTCCCGAGGAGCTCGCCGTACCCCTCCCGGCACGAGCCGCACAGCGTCCCCGTGCGGTTGCCAATGCACGGCGCCTGCCAGTCGCAAGAGTCCCCCGCGCAGCAATAACCTTCCGGGCACGCGTAACACACGAGGAATTCGCCGTCCTGCGAGGGAGTGGTCACCGACCCGCACCAGTACCCGGCGAGCGACTGGACGCTCGACCCGCCATCCGGACACTCGGCGCCGACGGGGCACACGATGCACTCGGCCGGTCGCACGATCGCGCCCTTCCAGTAGCCGCCATCGAGGCCGTAGTAGTTGCGGGGGCACGCGAGGCACCCGTACACGCTGCTCGTCACGAGGTTCACGTACACGCCGAGGGGGTCCGCGGTGATGTAGGGATCGAGCGTCGACATCGTGAGCTGGCTGCCGGCGGGACACGCGAGCACCGACGCATTGTCGATCGAGAGGCGCCCGCCGTAGGGGACCTCGAAAAACGACTGCGACGGCTGGCTCGCGACGAATGACGTGTTGCGCACGGTGAGGTCGCCCCCGCCGCCGGCGTAGAGCTCCCTTCCGCCGCGCGATGCGTCGTTCCCACCCAAGACCGAGTCGACGAGCGTGAGCCCCGCCGAATTGCCGTCCGTGTTGATGGCGCCGCCGTACGAACCGCCGACGTTGAACGCAAAGACCGCGCGCGCAAACGACGAGTTGCCGTTCGTCGCGTGGAAGGCGCCCCCGGAGCACCCGACGCACCCGGCCTCGTTGTCCGTGAAGGTGTCGTCCGATGACTTTGTCGTCGTCTTGTACTGCCAACGCACGAAGGTGCCGCGCCCGACCGTCGAGGGGTCCATGTCGTCCGGACACCCGATGATGCAGACGGCGCCGCCCAGCGCGGCGTACGAGAGGCCCGCGGTGGCGTTGACCTGCAGCTTCCGTATCAAGTTGCTGTCAAAGTTGTTCGCACGCAGGTTGATCGTATTGGATCCGCACGAGTACGAGGGACCGGCGCTGCCGAACACGACGCTGAGCGCGCCGCCGTAGCCCGACTGGTTCGTCGCCGCAAAGTTGCTCTGGAATGCGTTCTGCTGGAAGATCATCCTGTTGCCCTGTGTCCCGTTCGCGTGCAGGATGGACACGGCGCCGCCGTACGAAAACGAGCCACACGAGATGCCGTTCGAGTCGAACACGTTGCGAAGAGACACGATCGTCGAGCCCTGGCAAGACCCCTCGTTGAGGAACGAGACGGCGCCGCCCGCGCACCGGTGCCGCACCCGCACGTCGAGCGGGTTCACGGGATTGTCCGATTTGATCACGTTCTTGCTCAGCGTCGAGTCGGTGAGGTTGAACGTCGCGAACGACGCGTTCCGCCCGGTGTATCCGGAAACGGCGCCCCCGAGGCACACGTCGCAGTCCATGACATAGTTGCCCACAAACGACGCGCCGGCCACGATCGTGGTCATCATGCCCGCGTCGCCGTCCTTCCACACTGCAAAGGCGCCGCCCTGCGCCTCGATGTGCCCGTAGATGTAATTGGACGTGAACGTGCTCCCCGTGATGCGGTGCGAGCAGCTCGTGGCCCTGTGGTACGCCGCAAGGACGGCCCCGCCAAAGGCCTTCGTGGGACTGCTCGTCCCCTTGAGCGCCGTCGACGCAGGGACGCCAACACGGTTTCGCGAAAACTGCGACGTGTCGATGGAGAGCACCGAGTTCCGCGGGCCAAAGAGGTCCCCGGACACCCACGCGACGGCACCGCCGCCAGCGTCGCCGGTACTCAACGCCACGTTGTCGCTGAAGCCCGTCCCGACGACGGCGACGATCGAGTTGACACCAGACGCGTGCGATACGTAGAGGGCGCCGCCGTTCGCCTTTCCGGCAGGACCGCTTGCGGTGGCCATGTTGCTGTTGAGCGTGCAGCCCGTAAGCAGGAGAGAGGACCCCATGGACCCGATCACGTGCTCGGTGTAAATGGCGCCGCCCGATGCCTCCTCGGCGCCCGCAGCGACGTTCGACGTGAACGTCGTCGATCCAAATTGCACGCGAGACTCGTCGGAAAAGTCGCCGCAGCGGAAGGCCACGCCGCCGCCGCGAGCAAGGGACGCGTTGCCGAACGCAAAGTTGTTCGAGAACGACGACGACGACACGTTCAGCGCCGCACTGTTGCCCATCACCAGCGAAAAGGCAACCGCGCCTCCAAAAGCCTCGCCGCCAGAGGACCCGTTGACGTAGTTGTTCGAGAAGGACGTCGACGCGACGAAGATGCCGCACTCGTCGCACTCCGAGGCGTCCACGAGGACGGCGCCGCCCGCCGCATCGCACGCGCCGACGGGTGGGCACGCGGCGCTGTTCGACGAGAACGTCGAGCCCGTGATAGTGAGGGACATGTTGCGCGAGGCCTGCTCGATGCTCAGTCCCACGGCCCCGCCCGCGGCGTACTTGTCGCTCGTCGCGACGCCGTTCGCAGTGAACGTGTTCATGTCGAGCGCGTGAAGGCAGTCGTCGGTCGTCCCCGTGCCGGCGTGCGAGTAAAGGAACCCCAGGGCGCCGCCGAACGGAGAGTACCCGCCCACAAAGTTCCGAAGGAACGCGTTGTTTTCCACGGCGTGCAAGACGCGCGTGGCGGCCTCCAGGTAGCTGAACGACACCGCCCCGCCCATCTCAGACCCCAAATCGCCCGTGTCCACGGAATTGCCCGTGAACGCATTCCCCGCCAGCACGTGACGCACGCCGGCGACGGCTCCGGTGTGCACGATCGCAACCGCACCGCCGGACATGAACGCAGTGTTGTAAGAAAAAACATTTGCGGTGCAGTTCGTGAAGTAGCCGCTCTTCGACGCCGACCCAAACTCGACGTAGAGGGCGCCCCCGCTGCCCAGCGCAATCGACGAGGGGCCGGCCACCACGATGGCGTTCGAAGTGAACGTGTTCAACGCGAAGTGGACGAGGGCGCCATCGCCGCTCGAAGACGTGGTGCTCTTCGTGAAGCGGACAGACACTGCGCCGCCGCCCCCGTCGTCGCCGGCCGTGTTGAACTGGAACGCGCTGTTCGCAAGGCGTACCTGGTCCGGCGCGGCGCCTTCGAACGACGCCGCGATCGCCCCGCCGTAGCCCGTCTCGACCGTGTTGTTTGCAAACAAGCATCGATCGACCTCTGCGCGCGACACGCACTTGTCGCCGACGATGGACGGGCCCTTGCCGCTCGAAACGACGCCCATCACAGCCACCGCGCCACCGCTTCCGTCCGCCGCGTTCCCGGTGAACGTTGAGTTGAAGATCCGCGGTTGCGTGCACGCAACAGACGGTCCGTCGACGACAAGGACAGCGCCGCCGTTCGTGGCCGTGTTGTTCGCGAACGTGCAGGCCTTCACGAGAACGGCCGAGGTCTCGGCGTAGATGGCCCCGCCGCCCACTCCAAGCGCACCAGAGACAGGCGCCGTCGCCGTCGCCGCATTCGATTGGAACGTGCAGTTCGAGAACGTCACGTTCGCCTGCGTCGCCATGATTGCACCACCGACAGGCGCTCGGCCGTGCGCGAAGGTGATCGACACAAACGTCACTTGGCCCCCAACCACGCGAAAGGCCCGCCCTGCGCCCGCGCAGTCAAACACAACAGCAGGCGTCGGCGGTGGAGGCGGTGGAAGCGTCGACGAGGGAGAAGGCGACGGCGACGGCGAGACCGAGGAAGCGGACGCGTCGTTGGGTCGCGCCCCCTTCAAATTTGCCCCAGTAACCGAGGGCGTCGCCGTGGAAGACACCGAGGCCGTCGACGACACGACCGTCGCCGACACATTGGAGAAGGGAATGTACGGAGTGACGCGGATGCCGTTCAGGTTTTGCAGCGTTGCGCCGCAGTCGTATGGTGCGACTGCTTCGGCGATGGCAAGGGTCGCGCCGTGAGACAGCAACGTCGACGCAAATGCCACTGTGCGACACGGCGCGGCCGTCGAGGCCCCACAGTCGCTGCCGTCCGTGCCGTCGTGCGATACGAAGACGACAGAGACAGCTGCAATATCGAAGAGGCTGTGTGAGTCGCGTGTGGTGTAGGAATTGCACACCGATTCTCCGACGCTCACCCTGTACTGCGTGGACGATGCACACGATGGCAGCCACCAAAAGAAGGGCCCCCGCGAGGGAGCCCCTTCGGTACCACATGCTGCCTCGTCGCAACGAACAGAGGCAACGCTAGCCTCCGCGAGGCAGCATGAGTGAGGCTCACGCGCGTGCGAAACCAAAGAGCAAACAAGCACGGGAATGATGAAGTTTTAGGCCAAGACGCAAGCGAATGATAATGTTCGCGGCACACAGAGTGTGCGTGTGAAGTGCTGAGACTAAAGTAAGGACGCACGCATAAGATTGTTTCGCTCTGTGTGTGTTATCGTGTGGCTTTCTCTGGTAATCAACTGTCACGTGGGTTGGGACGCATTTTCTCACCCGAGACTCCTAAATTGAAACGACTCCCAATTTTGTCCTTATTTTGAACACTCAAAATCCAATTCAACGGGGAATGATCACGTGACTTATTGGCGCCAAATTTCAATCGGTGGCGCCAAGTGAATGCGCGCATAAACCAACCCTCCACGCGCATTCGACGCTGAGGGCATGGGGAACCTCTTCCTGTCTTAAAAAGAAAGCGAAGGGTTGTTGAAGGCGCTGGGGCGTCCACATTCAAACCGTCGCATCTTTTTATCGAAGTCGCCACCGCTCTTCTGCTGCGAGAAAGAGACAACATTGGACGCGCTGAACCTCCATCATGACGAAGCCTGCGTCGGCAGAGAAGGCGCCGAAGCGCACCAAGCGCGCGCGCGAGGAGGTGGACCAGGGAATGCAGGACCTGGATGCGCTCGTGGCAGAGGAGAAGGAGCTGCAGCGCGCCATCGGACAGGTGCGTGACAAGACGGCTGTCCCATCCTCTTCAATGTGCTGTGCTTCGATTGTTTGACCCATGCGTTCGCATGTGGCACACAGCTTGAGCAGGAAATCGCCGAATTGGAAGCGGCGAACACTGAGAAGGTGGCTGATGGCGATGCCGCTGCTGTCGTGGCTCCCGAGCTCGAGATTGAAGAATTTGTGCCGCCGCCGTTCTGTGTGCCCATCAGGGTGAGTTGCGCGCTTCGTCTTTCAGTACCCGTGAAAGAGAAGCATGCGTACATGCGATAAGTGTGTGCCTTTGCGTTTGGAGAATGCCGCGGTAGCAAGAGCTTCTCGTGCATGACATTGACGTAAGCGGCGCACGTGTGCCAAGGCGCCTGTGCGTGCAGGGTGTGTCTGAATGCGTCCCACATCCGCAGGCGAACGTGCTCTCGTTCGACTTCAAGTCGCTTGCGGACGCTGCGCAGTTTGACGTCATCATGATGGACCCTCCGTGGCAGCTGGCCAGCCACGCGCCCACGCGAGGGGTGCGTCTGGGCCTTCTCTTTCACGCTGTGCCGTTCGTCAGGAGGATGTTGTTGTCCGCGCATGTTCTCCATCATCCCCACTCCTCCCGAAACACTGCACGCCAATTCCCCGCTCACCCGCTCACCCGCGCACACAATCGTCCCCACTTTCTTTTTTTGTGGGATTCCTGCTCACTGCTGCCATTGCGCACGGAGTAGGTTGCACTCGGCTACAACCAGCTCCCCGACACGGCGATCGAGGATCTCCCCGTCCCTCTGCTCCAAAAGAACGGCTTTATCTTCATCTGGGTCATCAACAACCGCTTCTCAAAGGCGCTGGACATGATGCACAAGTGGGGGTACACGTTCGTCGACTCGATCGACTGGGTCAAGCAGACGGTCAACCGCCGGCTCGCAAAGTCGCACGGGTTCTACCTGCAGCACGCCAAGGAGACGTGCTTTGTCGGCAAGAAGGGAGAGGTGGGCCTGCGTGCATGCACGCGTGCACGCAACGCATCCACACACGCACACCGCACACGTACGTCCCTCGCCTTCCGACATGTACGCGCACGCACTTCTTCACCCACCGGCACACACACACGCACGCACAGTCACACACAAACGCACGCGCACACGAGTCTGATGCTCCCCCACCTCCCGCGCGCAGAACCCCCCTGGTTGCCGAGGGAACGTCGCTTCCGATGTCATTTTTTCGATTCGGCGCGGGCAGAGCCAGAAGCCAGACGAGATCTACGAGATGGTGGAGCAGCTGGTGCCCAACGGTGCGTGTGTGTGAGTGTTTCTCGCACGTGCGCGGTAGAGGACTGTCTGTGTCGTGGTTCGTCTGTGGATCGTGAGATACACACATTCGTTCTAAGTGCACGACGCTGATATCTTGTGCTTGTTGCGTGTGCGGTGTGCGCAGGCAAGTACCTCGAGATATTCGGACGCCGAAACAACCTGCGAAACTACTGGGTCACAATTGGCAACGAACTGTGAGTCGCTCAATGAAAGGGGTGCACACGAAGAAGTTTGCGGAGGAAGACGCGCGGAGTGGGCAGCTGCTCGGTCGTCAAAGCACCGTGTTTGCATAATCTGTATATTGCAATTCGCCCCGCGGCCGCGCGTCGTTATTTGTGAGGCCGCGCGCCAATGGAATTTCAAATGTATGGGATGGAGCCCGGGTAATGAGAACAACACACACACACACACACATAGCGCACACAGCGCTGATGCGGCAGTTTTGACCGCTCGGACTGCAAGAGGGCACACTGCGCGCGTGCTTCCATAGCTGCTGTTTCACCAGTCGCAGCGACGGTTCCTTTTCCTTGGTCGAATCGTTGCGCCCACGCAATGCACCGCCAATTGAGTAACTGACGTATTGGCGTACACACTACACACACAATGGCCACCCCTGAGCGGATGAGCCTGGCGTGCGAATACCTCTGCGACGTCGCGTGTGAGTGCAGCGGCACGGCATCTCGCTCTCGGTTCCTGTCGCGGTCGCTCTTCCAAGTGGATCCCGTGCTGTTCGCGTGCGTGTTCGTCATCGGTGCGATCTTCGGCAAATCTGCCGCGAATCGCGACTCATGGCTAAGACGCGGCGTTTCTGCGCTCGGTCGGCTGTGGATTGTGAGGGCTGTGGGCCGGTGTGTGCATCTGTGCGCGTCGATGGCATCTCGCGTTCCCGGCGTGAGTGCTGGCATGTCGTGGTTCGGCAAGGCATTAAGGGTGAGTGTCAGGGACACGAGCCGTGTGCGTGCACGCTTTATGTGCTGAAATGTGCCGCCGAGGACTGGAGAGAGGGACGGAGGAGAGGGACAGGAGGCAAGGGATCTTATTTCCGCCTCTCGTTTTCGCAGCGGCGCAGCTCCAACTGGGAAGAGGTGCTTCTGCAGGTGCGGTCCAGACGTAAACACCAACACACACAACACCCACGCACACGACGGAGCAGCAGCTCACGTGTAAATGCAAGCCGTGCCCACTCGCGTTGTTCATTGTCGTGTGTGCGTGTGCAGGACGCCGAAGAACGCCACAGCTCGCTCTCGTCCGCATTGCTGGAGCGCGTCCTCGCGCGGCTCGCAAGCGACAAGGCGTCGTCTGCCGAGCGCGGGAAACTGGTGAGTCCAGATCTGCTGTTGAGAGGCGCGTTTGTGGGACCTGCTATGTTCTCAGTGAGAATGCGTGTACACAGTTTGCAGGAGAAGGTTATTCCCGTCCCCATTTACGCACACGCCTTGTTTCATGCTGTGCTGTTCACTTGCGCAGGTGTCTGAATTGCGTTCCCTCGTCGCGTCCGTGGCGCACCGCAACGACGTGGCCGCGCCCAAGGTCACCACGACCGAGGGGAGAGACGCCGACATCGCCCCCTACCTCGTAGATCGCTCCGAGATCGAGCTAGGGGAACGCATCGCGGCGGGCGCGAGTGGGTCTGTGTCGCTGGGGCGGTGGCGCAACACGCCAGTGGTCGTCAAGCGGTTTTATCCGCGCATGAGAACGGCCGATCTTATGGCGGACTTCAGAAATGAGGTGTTGGTCTCGTCGGCGCTACGACATCCTCAGGTCATGCAGCTGCTCTGTGCGGTGTGCGACGGCTCGAACTTTTGGATTGTGTTTGGTGAGGTGGCGAATGCGACGATGTTGCTTGAAGTTGCAGTGTCGCGTGTATCTCTATTTACGCAATATGGCATGTGCCTTTGTTCTTCACATCGTACTCATGCAGTCACACATTCGCACACGTTCACCCGCGCACGCATTCCGCACTCACAATGGCGGGCGCATCGCAGAGCACATGGAGCGCGGCACGTTACAAGACGTCCTCCGCGCGTCCAAAGCACCAAACGCACCGTTCGAGTGGGCGTGGCCGTTTGTGCTTCGCTTGGCGATTGATGCGGGTGGGTCGTCCATGGCCGCATTTGTAGGGACATTGAACCCCATTATGACCCAGAGTAACGTTTGCGGCTAAGCTCGCCCTTGTCCGCTCCCACAGCCGTCGGCGTTGGCTATCTACATGCGTGTCACCCGCCGATACTGCACAGGTGTGCATGGACTGTCGCTTCTTCTCTGCTGCAAGGCGTCGCTTGTTGTTTCGGCTAATTGTGTGCATCTACCCCGCTTGCAGAGACATCAAATCAACCAATTTTCTTGTGGATGGGAATTACCGCGTGAAGTGCGCCGACTTGGGTATCTCGCGCGTGCTTCCGGGTGAGGACGTACGCCCTGTCTTGGATGTATTACACGTTGCACGTCGTCCCTTCCTCTGTGCGTGGCGGCTTCAGCCCTATAACTGCCCATGAACGAGAGGTCACTGGAACATGTTGTGGTGGCCTGGTGGTTGGTGTGCGTGCCTGCGCGCGTGTGTATGCACACGCATGTATTGCCATTGTGTGTGCGCGCGGCATTTCGGAATCTCGGAATCAGTGCTGACGCCTCGTGGCGCTGCAGACGCCGTTTCCGCCGAGACATTGTGCGGCACACCCGCTGCCATGGCGCCAGAGATCATCAACGGGGAGGGCTACAACAGCAGTGCAGACGTCTACGCGTTGTGGGTATCGTGGGGCTAATCGTCATTAACTGCTCGTTTTCTCACCGCTTTTCTCTGTTCAGCGGCATTCTCTTGTGGGAGCTGGTCGTGCGAGAGGAGCCATTTACAGGTGCGTGTTGTGTAACGTGTAACGTGTCCGCGTGGGCTATTGTGTCTGGGAGCACTTAGTTATATGAACTCCGAATCGTCCTGTATTTTAGGCAAAATGTCTGCGGAAATATTCAAGGCGGTGGCGAAGGATGGCCTGCGGTGGGTGTTGCGCAACTCGCTGCCGTTCCGCAAGTCCCCGTCGTCTCTTACTTTTGACGAACTCGCAGACCGGACATACCCGCGTGGGTGCCGACACTGATGGCCCGTTTAATACGCGACTGTTGGCGCCAGCGACCGTCCTCTCGGCCGCCCATGTCCGCCGTGGTGCAGCGGTTGCGCGACATGCAGTCTCTTCTCGTGGGAGTTGTCGGAGCGGGTGCCGTTGACGGTGCTAGTGCTGGTGGAAATAGATGCACGGTCAGCTGAGTCGATGCAGTGGCTGGCGCAGCTGGGAATCCAGCGGCCGGCGAAATTGTGCCGTTCGGCCCTGAAGCGGCAAACAACATTGTTACCGCCAACACAAAATTCATGACGGGCTTCGAATCGTGTTCACCAAATGATTTAAATAGCACGCGACCACGTCGTTGGCTCGCACTAATACGAGTTCTCTCCAAGTCGCGAACGTTTTTTAAATTCCGATTTCAGTAATTTACTCGTAATATTATTACGATCGTAAAACTGGCTGATTGGTTCGTTGAGATGACGACATGATATCGTCATGGTTTGGTTGTCCCTGGCAACGCGCAGCTGTGGTCGCCAAGCGAGTCCAATACTCACACACGCACACGACGCATCTCTCTCTCCCTCTCTCTCTCTCTCTCACCGCCCCAGTTCCAGAGGCAAAAACATACACACACACGCAGAGCAGTTCAGCTTTCCACTAATATTGTGCCGTGTTTTTCTTGCTGCACCGCGTCGTGCAATATCCCGCTGTGTTGTGTGCCGGTCGCCGCGAACGCGATCGCGTCCCCGTAGGGGTTTCGTTTTCTCTTGACGTTGGGACGTGCGCTGTCGCGGCGTACGGGCGCTCGCCGCCGTTGCTGCGAAAGATGCATCGGTCGTACGAGCCCATCACGAAGTGCAGCAACAAGCTGCTGGGGTACAAATGGGAGCAGGAGAACTTCGAGCAGCATCGCAAGAAGGTCGGCGCCGCGCGGCCCGTGATCGACACGAACTCGCCGGCGACGTACATGCATCTGCAGCTCAAGATGAAGAAGCTGCAAATGGAGGAGGAGCGGCTGTCGATTATCGAGCGCGACAATCGCATTCTCCTCGAGAAGATGGCGGACATTATGCGGCAAAAGGGGGAGATCAACCGGCTTAACAAGTACACGCACAAGAGCCTCAACAAGACGAAGCGTCAGCGCGAACTCATGCGCATCACCCAGGAGAACCAGGCCATTCTACGCCGCCTGCAGTCGATCGAGCCGCTCTACAACCACCACCAGTGGCAGGAGGAGTGGTCCGTGAACGTAGGGTACCTGCGCAACATCGCGAAATTCCCCCCGCCGCACGACGAGGGGGAGGGTAGCCCGCCTTCGTCGCCGCCGCGCGAGCGCAAGTCGCCGACATCGGGCGACAAGAAGGAGGAGGATCACGGGGACGCGCCCGCTTCGCCCCCCGCCCCCAAGCCCAAGAAGGAGGCGCCGGCGAAGAAGGAGGCGCCCTCCAAGGCCTCCCCCGCGAAGAAGCCCGAGCAGCCGTCGCCGTCGCCCGCGAAGAAGGAAGCGCCCGCGCCCGCGAAGAAGGAGCCCGCTGCCCCCGCGGCGAAGAAGGAACCGGCTCCCAAGAAGGAGCCCGCGGCTGCCCCCGCGGCGAAGAAGGAGCCGGCGCCGAAAAAGGAACCCGCGGCTGCCCCCGCACCAAAGAAGGAGCCCGCACCGAAGAAGGAGCCCGCTGCCCCCGCCGCTCCCCCGGCAAAGAAGGAGCCTGCCGCCAAGAAGGAGCCCGCTGCTCCCGCGCCCAAGAAGGAGTCCGCCGCTGCCCCCAAGAAGGAGACGCCGCCGGAGCCGAAGGACGACAAGAAGGAGGCGCTGAAGAAGGAGAAGTCGTCGTCGAGCATCAAGAGCACGGGCTCGTCGTCGTCGGTCAAGAAGGCCGCCGCAAAGGGCGAGCAAAAGCACGAGGAGCCTTCGCCCGCGCCTGCGCCCGCCCCGCCCGCCGAGCCCGCCCACGAGGAAGCGAAGCCGGCGGACGAGCCGGTGCACGAAGAGCCCGCGCCGGCGGAAGAGGTGCAAGAGCCCGTGCACGAGGAACCCAAGCACGACGAGCCCACTCCCGCGCCGGCGTCCGCGCCCGAACCCGAACCCGAGCCGGTGCAAGAGCCCGTTCACCAGGAGCCGAAGCACGAGGAGCCCGCGCCCGCGCCCGCGCCCGAACCCGAACCCGAGCCGGCGCAAGAGCCCGAACCCGCGCAAGAGCCCGAACCCGCGCAAGAGCCTGAACCCGCGCAAGAGCCCGAGCCGGTGCAAGAGCCCGAACCCGCGCAAGAGCCCGAGCCGTCGCAAGAGCCCGAGCCGGCGCAAGAGCCCGAGCCGGCGCAAGAGCCCGAGCCGGCGCAGGAGCCTGAGCCGGCGCAAGAGCCCGAGCCGGCGCAGGAGCCCGTGCAGGAACCCGTGCACGAGGAGCCGAAGCACGAGGAGCCCACTCCCCCGCCCGCCTCTGTGCCCGAGCCCGAGCCGGAGCCGGCGCAGGAACCCGTCCACGAGGAGCCCAAGCACGAAGAACAGGCGCCGGTGGAGGCGCAGCCCGAGGCCGTGCCCGCCCCGGACGTGCCGCACGAGGAGCCCGCGGCCGCCGGGGGCGACGAAGGGCAGCAGCAGTCGACACAGGAGGACACGCAGCAGATGGAGCAGGTGGAGGCGCCGGCTGTGGACGTGCCGGCTGAGGAATTTGGGGCGGGTGACGAGGTCGGCCAGGAGACACAGGAGACACAGGAGGTGCAGCAGACGCAGCAGACGCAGCAGGAGTCGATGTGAGCGCCTGCTTGGTGTTCCGGGGCGTCGCTCGTTGCGCGCGTGCGTCCTGGGTCATGAGAAGCGTCGCGTCTATTCTGCCGGTGTCTGTCTTTTTTCGCGTTGCGCAGCCTTGTTTGTTGATGCGTTTTGCGTGCGTAAAAGTGCGAAATGGAAAACTCATGCGTTCTGAAATTTGTTGGCCGAATTTGCGAAAAATATTTTTCTATTTCGAAAAATATGGCGATGGGGAAAAAGGGAAAATGCGCCGTGGCGACATCACCTGCTGCAGCGCAGAAGATAGCACAGGAAAATAACACAACAGCCACGCGGCCGAGTGGAGACGGGGGCACGAGTGCATAGGCACAGCGACGCAGCACGGAAAGAAGCTCTGCCACTACAGCTCCATCTCCTCGACGAACTCGAGCGGAAGGTTCCTGGGAAGCGCAATGCTCGCCATCACAAAGTTGGGCGGGTTGACCGAGGGCGGCACGACGACGCTCGAGTTCTCGACGACGAGGCTCGTGCGCCGGCGCAGGCGCCGCTTTGACGCCTCGTTGTCGGCCACGCGCTGCGCCACCGCGTTGATGACCTCGGGCGGCACGCGCTCCTCAAAGTCGTCGTGGTGGTAGTTGGTGAGCACCTTGTGGAACTGGAGCGAGTTGAGCTTGTCGCAGCGCCCCACGATCGCGTCGACGTCGGCGGCCGTCGACTTCTTCATCTGGAGCAGCTCCGAGGCCTGCACAATGTGCGCGAGGTTTGCCCACGTCTCGTCGCCCGAGAGGCCGTGCGCGGCGGCGAACGCCTTGACCTGGTTGAGGTTGAAGTTGATGTGGACGCCGCGGTTCCACGTGCAGAGGTCGCGCCTCAGGAGGAGGCGATTCAGAAGCTGCCCGTCGATGAACGTGAAAATCTGCGTAAACACCTGCGTGATCATCGAGGGCTCGAGGTAGTTGTGGCGCATCACGCGCAGCTGCTCCCCGAGGTAATCGAGCACGGGGAGCGTCTTCAGGCCCTCGCGACGGAAGAGACCAAAGAACGACGTCACCGACTTGGACGCAGGCACGCCCGGCGCCTGCTCGTCCTCGAGGAGACCCATGACGATAGGCAGAAGGGACTCGCGGATAGTCTCGATGAGGGCGCGGTACACGTCGACGACGAGGAGGTCGAGGCGCCGCTGGAAGTCGAGCGTGGCCGACTTGATGGGCCCGCTGTCCCTCCCAAGCGCCCACATAAGGATGAGGATGTTCGAGAGCCAGAAGGAGAGGGCGTCAACGTTGCCGGCGGAGTCCTGGGTCGATTGAGGAGCAGTAGCTGTCAGCACAAGCGTACGACAGAGGATAAAGGACAGTTGAAGGGTGTGTGTGTTTGTGTGGGTGGGAGAAGAGTGCACAAGTCACATGACGCACCTCGAACACTTGGTGGAGCGCCTGGTCCGCATTCCCCAGGAGGTAGTCGAGCTGCTCGTGGCGGTTGAGGAAGAAGTCGTAGCGAATCGCGTGCAGCAGAATCTGCGCGGGCACCGGGCGGCCATCCACGAGCGACGGGCGCATCAGCCGCACGGCGACGTCCACGAGCCGCACGCCGTCCTTCGGCGCATACTTGAGCATGACAATCTTCGGCGGCTCCGCGGGCTGCGGGGTGGCGGGCACCTCCGCACGCACATCCGACACGCGCGACGGCTCCTGGGCCTTTGTCTCGGCGCTCGGCGTCTGCGGCTTCTGCTGCTGCTGGGTGGCCGGCTGCGTGGGTGCCTGCGCAAGTGCTGCCTTGAGGCGCTCGATTTCCTCCTGGAGGTTCTTGTTCTCCCACGCGGCGTCCGCAAGCTCCTCCTTCAGCAGGCGGTTCTCCTTCGACAGCGTCGATCGCTCGCGCTCCAAGTCCGCGAGACTGGCCGGCGGAGGCGCGAGAACAGACGCCGGGGGCGGTCCGGACAACAACGACATCTTGCGTCCTGCGGGCGCGAGCGAACTGCGCCGCGAGCGCGCAGACACGGCGGGCTCTTCGCCGACGGCCGCGAGTCCCAACTCGGCGGCCGTGGGGATTTGCCGGCGGGACACGGACATGCGCCGCTCGTATACCGAAATCTTGCGGTCAGGCACAGCAGCGACCGGCGGGGCGTCGGACGTCGTGATGGAGGGAACAGCAGAAGGCATCTCCGCAGGCGTGGATACGTGCGCGTGGCCGTGACCGTGGCTGCGCGCGCGCTCGAGCGCCGCCTCCATCGCCGAGATTTGCCCCTGCGCGTCGTTGAGGGCGCGCTCGGCAGTAGTGCGTGCGTTGACCTCCTCCTCGAGCTGACGCTTTAGCGCCGCTTGCGCCTCGGCCGCCTTCGCAAGCTCGGCCTGCAACTGGGCGACCTTGTCGGCGCCCGCTTTGACAGCGGCCGTGCGATCGTCGAGGCGTTGCTGCAATTCGATGACCTGCGGAAAAAATACGCGTCAATGTCAAGGATATAATGGTCGGGGTCATTCCACTACACACGCACGCACCTTGTTCTCGAGCGCGTACTGGACCTCCTTCAGCTTGTTGAGCGAGCGCGCTTCCTCGCGCAACTGTCGAAGGAGTTTCCGCGCTGCGCGGCGGCGAACGAGCCCCTGCACAATGATGACGCGGCGGCGCGCGAGGCGGTAGCGGCGACGGCACAGCCACATGCGCACGGTCCGCTGCAGCAGCAGCGCAGCACGCTCCCTGCGCACGGCCTGGTACTTGCGGCGGGCGACGAGGCCCCTGTACGCACTCTGAAACGTCACGGCCGCCCACTTCTTCAGCAGGAACGTCTCGCGGGCCAGGTGCCCACGGAAGCGCGCCTGGATGCGCGTGGCCGCGCGCGTGCGGCGCAGGCGGTGGTAGAGGCGCCGCGCGATGAAGCCCCGGACGCCCGCCTGCATCTTGACAACGGCGGCGCGCTTTTTGAGGTAGCGGCTTCGGTAGTAGTGGCGGCGGTAAGCGGCCTGGATGCGGATGACGCACTCGGTGAGCCTATCCTCGCGCCTCTTCTCGAGAATAGCGAGCTGGCCCGCGCGGAGGAACGCCTTCGTCTTGCCCAGCTGGAAGCGGTCTTCAGGGAGCGTCGCCTGGAGGATCGACGACGTCACGGCGCGGTGGTCGACCGACTTGGCCGGGCCGCGCACGTTGCGTGCGAGAATGCGGTACCTGTTTTGCGGCGGAAGCGCGAAGGCAACAAGTGTGAGTGTGCGCGTTCGCTTGTGCGCAAGTTCGATTTGTGGGGACGCGTGAGAATGCAGCGCGGCGTGTGTGAGCAACAATTTGACTTGCCTCTCGTAAAACTCCGGGTAGAAGAGCTTGGAAGGGTACCCCGCGCTGCTAATCTTGATCGTCTCGAGGACGCCGCACGCGCGGAGCTGCTCGAGCACGTGGATGCGGTCAAAGAGGAACGGCTGCTTCTCCATGTTGGGCTTGATGCAGCGCACATAGTGAGTGTTCGTCGTGTTGATCGTCTCCATGAGGGCCGACAGCGATTGCTGCGAAGCGCGATGCGTTCAGCCCTTCGCTGAGAAGTTTTTCTTTGCACAACCGCATACAAACCCAAACGCACACACCTCAACCCCGCACATGTCCACGCAGCAACACACACACGAGCACGCGAAATTGTGGCGGACAAGGACGAACAGGCTCCCACCTTGAACAGCGAACCGACGGTGGTGGCCTTCGACGGCTTCTTACCGGCGCCAGACGACGACAACGACGTGCTCGCCGCGCTCTCTTCCTCAGGCGGGAAGAGGTCGCGAACGACGCTCGAGCTGCTCGCACGCACAAGCGCCAGCAGTTCCTCGGCGACGCGGTCCCTGTTCTTGTCCAGAAATCCTTCGGTGCTGTACGTCACCGCGCTCGCATAGTGGCGAACGACAAAGAGGTTCGTCCCGAGCTTCGGCTTTGAGAAAAAGTCGTGCTTGCCGTGGTTTTGGTAGAGCTTTTCGGCGAACGTGGCGTCGGTCCCCTTCGGCACGCGGCACTCGTCGTCGAGGAGGGCGAGGATGCCCATCTTCGACTCGATGAGGTCGAGGCACGGCTGGTTGTCCTCGAATCCGATGAACGACCACACAATCTGCTCGCGCACGTACTCCTCCTGCTCGAGCTTGAACACGTGGCGTGTGAACTGCTGCTGGAGGTTCTCGTTGGCGTAGTTGATGCAAAACTGCTCAAACGAGTTGCGCTGGAAGCTCTCGAACCCGTAAATGTCCAAAATGCCGATGAACGCGCCTTCCTTTCCGCCGCCGGACAGCGACACGTTCACCCGCGCGACGATCCAGTCAAAGAGCCGCGCGTACACCGCCTTGGCCAGAGCGTCCCTGTTGTCCGTCGCCGCCTGCGCCGACACGGGGGACACGACGACCTCCTTGCCCACCGTGATCTGCTTATTCGTCATCCACTTGCGGACGTCCGCCTCCGCGACACCAAGGAATCGCGAGGCTGCCGCCACGTGCTTGCACGCCGGGTCGATCGACGAGTTGTCGCCCTTCCCCGCGGCGATCTTGACGTTGCCGAGATGGAGGATGGCGGCCAGGATGCGAAACACCTACGGCACACGCAAGCACTCTGCTCATCACCAATCCGCACACACATTGATAAATGCGGTCGAATACACAGCCGACTGATCCACACAACGCACGACAATGGGTGCGAGACTTCAAGAATTAACAAGGCGAAGGGAAAAAAGAAAAAAAAGTAAACAGAAACGGAGAGAAAGTCACATAAGTTCATCCAAGAAACTGTCACGTGCCTCCTTCTGGCCGGTCTCGTCCACGCCGACAATCCCGAGGGCGCGGCGCGTCTCGTCAAAGTCATACTTATCGTCCACGTTGGGCACAGTCGCCGCGCCATAGCTCGTGTAGAGAAACTGCTTCACGGGGAGGAGCTCCAGCTCCGCGCGCATGACGTCAGACGCTCCCGCGAGAAGCTGCGGGAGAAAGTAAGAGTAAGAAAGACGTGATTCGCCAACGCACGCGAGAAAACACAGGCGCAGTCGCACCCATTTCACGCAGGGCCGGTGACAGCAGCCCGTGAACCATTCGAGCACCCCCGTCCACGTGCCTGGTAAAAGATGTGGTAGTTGCGCTCCTGGTCTGCGTGGTGGACGACGCGCGACTTCTCGAGGAGGTACGTGCGGATGCTTGCGCCGCGGATCTTGTGCTGCGCGTTGAAGTGGATCTGGATGTACTTGCCGAAGCGTGAGCTGTTGTCGTTGCGCGTCGTCTTTGCGTTACCGAGGGCCTCCATGACGGGATTCGAAGCCATGATCTGCTTCTCCACAGCGCTGCCCTCGCGCCCGCCCTCGTGCGACTCGACGCCGCCGACGGTCGCAAGGTAGCGCATAATGTACTTGGCACTGACTGTCTTGCCTGCGCGCATGAAGAACCGTGGCGTTATGTTCCTTCCAAATGACACAAACATGCAACTGCACACACGCACAGAGGAGAGAGAGGCAGACACAGACCCAGACCCACAGACTCGCACGCGCACACGCACATCACCCGCACAGGCTCTCTTTTACAACACGAAGTCAAAGAGATCCACTTGATCAAGAGCGCGCCCTCATCGCTACAACCGGCGCACACACACCTGCGCCCGACTCGCCGCTCACAATCATCGACTGGCTCTCCTTCTTTCGCACCATCCGCGCGTAGGCCTCCTCGGCGACCGCAAAGAGATGCGGCTCAAGCTGTCCCATCGACTGCCCGCGGTACGTGAAGATCATGTCCGTCGAGTAGAGGTCTGGGAACGCCTGGAAAGGGTTGACGGCGACAAGCACGATGCCTGCACACAATGTGCCATTCGTCAATTCCAAAGTCACATGCACACACACACGGGCACAGTGGGTGCGCATTAATAGGGAAGAGGGCAACCCACCAGAGTATGTGTAGATGGTGCTTCGTGTGTACCGCGTGTGGATGCACTGTAACACGGCGGGCTCGTGCAGGTAACTCTGCGCAGGGGCCATCAGATCACCGAGATGAGCCATACACACCACTCCCC